>NWUY0300013059.1:63696-80142 GCA_004151065.3 Larix sibirica
TTCCCAGGTCATGGTAGAGGAAACAATATGCCAGGGAGCAAATTGAAGGAAATTTGACAAAAAATCCCAACAACAAAAAATACACCCATAAATGCTCTACATGCCCTAAGAAATATAGTACTTTGATACATTTAATGGAACAATTAATATGGAAATAATCAAAGATAAATAGAGAAAAGCATGAATGCACACTATCCATTAAAATTATACACATATAAATACAATGGTGTGACCCTTGGTTTTNACAATGAGTATTAGAGTGTTCAATAAATTTAATAATTTTTTTTTCTAATCCATTGGAAAGAATGACTACGACCACAAAAGGCTTTTTGTAACTCCACCCGTTAACAATAAGACTCAATAATTCAAATCTCAACTCAATAAATGAAGGGTGTAAGTTTCTACTAAGAATGCACATGATACAATTCAACTTAATTTTGATTTTACACTTGCACAATAACTATTCCAACTACCAAAGTACAAGTAAACTTACAAAATCACTATTTGTAAGTTACAATTTGATGATGATTCTACAATGAATTGATCTTCATATGTAGTTCTTTAATATCCTTTGATTTCTTTGATGATGCTTCAACGATATCAAGGTTGTTGTGATTCCAAGGCTAGGTACTTTGTTATCAAACAATCATACAATATATTTTCCCAACCAACATAAAACCAACATAATAGGAATTGTTGTTCAAGCACTGTCCACCAGTTGCTCCTGATCATAATTCACTTCCTTTATCACGATATTTGCAAATAATAATATAACCTATGTTGTGTTGGACTTGGTCCAAACTGAGGAAAACAATGTGAAATGCCTCCACCTCAATCGATATATAGTATATAAGCCATACTATTTTGAATTCATAAGAAAGCTCTTAATCACTTCAACAAAATCGAATTTTCCTCAAGTAGAGGAATAATTAGGCCAAGGTGTAGATTATACTCCATGCTTATGTAAAAAGGCTAAGTGTTCTATGGAAAATACTATGCAAAAGCTCAACAAAATCATACTAACATTATTTTTTTTGGAATTTGCATGAAACTTGATTCCTTTTCTACTAACTTATCGAGTTCAACAAACCCACACCAATTCTCATAAATTGCAAATATTATGGAGCATAAAAAATACTACTCTTTGGCTTGAATCATCGTCCCTGGAAAACAAGTTTTTCTTCATACAAAGTCTGCCACAAAACTTTAGGAGCAAATATCAGTGTCAATGTAGCAATCAAACTTCTGGGAATGAATGAATGGATGACCCTCAAAATGCGAAATATGTAGTGATTTTTAGTTAGTTCTTTGTAGAACATATGATATGGATGGATACGAGTTCATTAAATCAGGAAATTTCCCCATTATAATCATTTAACACAACAATCTATCACTTCTTTGGGGGTCATCATTTTGAACATCACAAAGGTGTGAGTAGGCTTGGTGCCCATATTTGTAGGATCATTTACAATTCTTTCATTTTTTGTTCAAAGGGTAAGAAAAATGGTTGGTGCTCTAGCCAAAGGAAATGTCGAGGGGGTTGGATCTTTGAACGGTACTTAACACAACATTTAAAATGGAAGGATTGAGGTGAACCATAGTTTTGAAAATTGATTTTTCAGTAGTAAGAAGTCCAAAGAGATCAAAAGGTGCCGAAGAAGACATAATAAAAAAACTAAAAAAAAGGTTGCTAATGGCACCTAGTTTGACAATGATAGTGAGGATTAAGAGCAAATCGACAAGGAAAACAACAATCTACTGGAGCAAGTTGAGATAGAATATGTAATAGAAAAGGGAAACCTAGAAGATGAGATGCTTGAGAACTTCATAAGTGTGTTTGAAAAATTTGCATTAAGAGATGCAATGGCAGTTGGAAAAGAATTATGAAGAAAGAAGGATGCAAATTTGAGTTTGTTAGAAAAGAAAAACCATATTATGATTCAAATGAGGAGGATGAAAAATAGTAGCAACATGACGTAGTAGTGTGTGAATATTTGGGATTTGGAGAGCATGAGCATCATGGCCAAGCTTCAACTTAATGTTATTCCCAATAAGAAGGCTCAGACTCTGATCACACTATTGGTTTTTTTTTCTCCTTTAGTAGGTGTCCGCTACCAATCTGCTCATGTTTTTCTGTCAAGTTGAATGTTCTGCTATATTAACATTGTGGGGTAGAAGAAGAATCCTAGTAGCAACGTTTAGAATTTTTTTCTTGTGTAATAGATAGTTGGTAGCTAGAATAAAAATAATAACATACCTTTTGACAACTTTGGAATAGGGTTTCTCTTAACATCTAAATGCCTTCGTTCCCAGGTCATGGTAGAGGAAACAATATGCCAGGGAGCAAATTGAAGGAAATTTGACAAAAACTCCCAACAACATAAAATACACCCATAAATGCTCTACATGCCCTAAGAAATATAGTACTTTGATACATCTAATGGAACAATTAGTATGGAAATAATCAAAGATAAATAGAGAAAAGCATGAATGCACACTATCCATTAAAATTATGCACATATAAATACAATGGTGTGACCCTTGGTTTTATATTCCAAGAGGTCTCTTGGATTCCTTGTGCATCTTCCTATTCACATGTGACTCTTGGCATGAATAGGAGTAATAATAGATAATATACCTATCCCTAATGATTAGGTTTCCAATATAAATTTTGGTCCCTGAAAAGAAAAATACGAACTATAACATGAGCCAAAAAATCCACCTCTAGGTACAAGGACTCTTTTTCTTGATATTCTAGTCATCGCTCCAATCTAAGCCACTCATCCTCTTCAAAATTGTCTATCTTTTTGGAGAGTTACACCTACATAGCCAAACCTACATTAAAATTTTCCTTTGCTAAAAATATTATAGGGTTAGGGTTTGGTTATTTCATGAACAAGGACAAAGTCACTTTGTATTATTCATCAAGACCAATGAAACATGTTGTCCTTGATGTATTCCATTTTCCACAATTTGTGGCTCTTTAGGAACATAATTATGACCCGACTACAATGTTTGTCATGTTCATAGACAGGTCCAAAATTATTTTCCCTATCACCTTTGAAGTTATTTTCTCTGTGCTAGGGACTCAGATGGGTACAAATGTTCTATCCTCAGAGACCTAGAGAAATAGGTATGTTAACCTCAATGACATCCAAAGGTACCCTCTACATAGAAATCTATGTCCAAATATCCTTCCCTTGCCTAGAAATCCCCCTCCCTACAAAATAAAGGACTTCTCGAAATGGGTCTAGGATTCAATTTCAAAATTCTCCTTTGTCTTGGGGAATAAGGACAATTAACCTATTGATGTCCCCATGCTATCCATCCTTGATCTCTTCCACGTTCCACCAAATAGAATCCCAACCTTTAGGTACATCAAACCTATCTCTAATTTAATATGGGATAAATTGGAAAACTTTGAGACATCTACGATATTCAGATTCCCTACATGCCTCATTTACCTACACATTTTCTATCAATCAGATTCATTATAACATCTAGGATTGGAGAAAGAAAATGAGAACGGAGAAAGCAATAGTTCCATTAATTGGATGCTTATGGTTAGTATGGATCCAAATATGAAAAGGTTCATAGGTTTTGTAATTTTTTTTGTTTGTTTCAATTTTTGTTATTAATAACAAGATGCCTGAGAGAATACCCAAGGAAATAAGGCTTCACATACAACTAAGATCAAAGGTAAGGAGGGGAGACTAGTTATTAAAAGAAGATTTTAGAATCTATGGATCTAACGTTGCTCCCTACATGCTTCCTATGTTGTTGGTCCCTAGATTTTTTTTTCCAGAGTGTATTTGGGAGATCTCCCAAGTAGATGACGAATACGAGTCTTGATATCTAAGAAGTAATGGTATGCTACCCTATTGATTTGGGGATTATTCCTTCATTCATCCCAAGGGAATTGAAGAGGCCTCCAATATTTTAGCCTCCATGAATTTAACCATGGATATAACATGGAAGTATGAATCTAATTTCATCATACCTAAATCTAGGGTAAGCAAAATTATGGGGGACAAAGATCACAACTAGGCTAGATATTGTAAAATTTCCATATAGGGGATGTTGGCTAGAAGTGCAAGCAATCATGGTTGCTAATGGCCATAACTTAGATTCAAAGTTACTACACTGAACTTCCTTACCCTAGAGGTGGAGAATCCTCATGTCCCATCTTATTACACATTCTACAGGAAAGGTGATTAGAGCTAGGTGGTATACAACACTAAGTTTGTGGCACTGCCTTAGGATCGGAGGGTCAAGCTAGTGGATGCCAATTTCAACAAACACAAAAGAGGCAATTGGTGGGTGATTAGAACCTACTTGAAGAAGGAAAAAACAAAATATGGAACAAGTGACTTGAATATTCCTAGTTCTCCAAGATTTATGAAAAATATAACGAGGATGATAAGGACAAGGATGATTTATTTGTGTGTGGAATTTTATCAACAATAAGAAACAATAAACATGTAGGTTCCAAAGGACTCTACTGTCACGGGAGGAAAAAACTATGTAAATGAAGATCGCTTAACCTAAGCTAAGGATTTTAATATGGGCACAATTACAGGTTCCAAAAAGGTAGGTGGTTTTGGAACATATGAGCAGGCACTCGGAAGATGCCTAAGATAGAAAAAATCCTTAGCGGTTTAGGGATAGGGGCTAGTGAAACCGCTCCTGCCACTACCAAAATGGATCTAATATCCACCTTCCAACCTTCCCAAGGGAATAAGGAAAAATTTACTAAGTCAATGGATAAATTGGGAAAATAAATTGCTTCCTATGACCCTTTATCTCTAATGGATTTGAGCACTAACGGGGTAGACAGACAATGCAATTCTTTTCCTCCTTAACAACATATCTCTTTACCTCCTCAACAACGATCAACAGGGCTTGGTAACTTTAGATGGGGAAGATGGAGTTCCCCATGTAAATGATGATGATGTGGAAAATAACTAGGATACAAATAAACTTGAAAGTAAGGAATATATGAAGAGGACAAAGGATTGGAGAGATGATGAGAAGAACCTTGATTGTAACAAGAGCAACATGGGGGAGTTTGATGAGGAATTTGGAAGTAACCCTAAGGATACCAACATGCCTTTGATCCTAGGATTCCCATATAACATTACATGCTATTATATCTCAAACCACACCAAAAAATTGAATATAATCTCCATCTCCCCGACTAGTCACTCTCTAAACACATTTGGTGTTGATTCTATGCAAAACCATATAGCACAACTATTTTTGTGCACCTTGTTTAACCCCTTTTATTAGTGGATCATCTCACCCTAATTGAATAGGAAAGGGAGATAATAATATGAATACACCTATGAATTATTCCCTAACTACTCCTTGACTAATCCCAAAGTATTATCCCCTAATGTGGACCTTTACCATGACCACCCTAGAACCCACTGTGGCCAATAGAAATTTCTGCTATCTGAAGAATGCATAAATTTTAGCTATTAACTAGACGTTTCATGGGTCTTAAACCTATGAATTTTCATCCTTAGCGTTGTTATGAAATATGAACAAAACAACAACAACAATGGACTATATTTCAATGCTTAACAACCCCAATCCACTAGGCAATTCAAGGGAAAATATACCAATGTTTTCTAATAAGTTTCAACCCTGTAAGGAAATCTTAACGTGCATATAATAGATATAAAACATCTAGAAGTTGTATACGATTGTAAATCTCCCCTTATTATTGAATTATAATATTATATCACTTAACACAATCACCCTCAACTTATGTAAAATTAGCAAGACATATAGAGTTGGAACTACAAACCATGAAGAATATAGATTGTTGAAAATCAAATATACAATTTACACACATATTGGATAGGTGGAAACTTCATTAATATTAATAAAGATTAATTTCATGTAAATATAATAAGGCTAGTACAATCCCATAGCTCTCCAAAACCCTAGCTAGGGAAAACCAATAAAACACTATCTCACACCAAGGAGGTCCAATAATCATGCATCACACAAGCATGTTTTCCAAGGCAAGACATGCTCTTCTTCTTCAATTCAACAAGTGCAACCAATTTTTTCACCTCAAAACCTTAATATCTAAATCTCCAAGTATGAAACCCTAACCCTAGTCTTCAATATGCTCCAATAATATTAATAAACCTTAGTGACTTCAAGAGAGACAGAGATCAAGTACATGCGAAGGTCCAAGGGAGAGAGGAGAAGTGGTTCACTCCTATTTATCACATCTCTAACACAAGAGAGATAAGAATGGATGAGAAATGAATAAATTAATCATCATCCCCAATGTCGTCTTAACAAGAGTAAACCCTAGTCACAAGAGAAATCTCCCAATACACATGACATCTTTCCCTTTCATAGGTTCTCCTAGGGTTTCTTCATAAACCCTAGTGACTCACTCCAAGAAGAAAAATACAAAGATAAGAGTACAAATATGATGATGAATGAAAGGAATCTCTTCTTCCTATATATATTTATATTTAAGGAGGAAAACGATACATATGTGGGCCTTAGCCCTTACAATAAACCTACAATAGCACATGTAGGTGCACACATGTGGAATGCCACACAAGCTCCAAGGTGATGCCATACACAAGAAAGTTATAAATGCAAGGACACTCCACAAGGTGTGTCTAATTCTCCTTCGACAAGCCTCTAAAGACTCCAACAAGCCTCCTAATCCATGTACTCCACTAGGGCTATTCCTCTTATATGAACGTTGTTGAAACCTAGGAAACTCCAGGATTCCATTCAAACATCCAAGTTATCCTATGTTTTCTAGGGCCCAATCCTCCCTCCAAGATGCAAAGTGATCCTCCTCCTAATCAAGGTGTTCTCCAAGTAAGTATCCATCTCCAAGTGGCCATCATGTATAACATCACCAAAGTTGTCAGGGTATCTCCAATGCCTTAGGGAAGAATGTCAAGCCAACACCTAATTGAGGTTAAGCAATCACCGAGTAATCCATCTCCAATGCGTATATCCATCATATAACATATAGGAGTTGATCATACACAATGTACACTAAATCTCATGAAGCACCCATAAACATGGTGTAAACACTTTTAGAGAAACCCTGAAAGCTAACATGCTTAAGCTTGCTTCTAAAATGAAATCTCAAGACTAAAGCATGTCCCAAGTCAAAATCCACAATGAAGAGCTTCCTCCAAAGAACAATATTAAATTCTCAAAGTATAGCACTTAGTTGATTTATGAAAAAGACCTAAAAGCTATAATAGAATTGGAATGCTAAAAAAAAGGTGGAAACATTGTCAATGGAGACGAAGTCCCTAATAATCATGATGAAATCCACATAAGTGGAAAAAGAAGACCCTTGAAAACAAAATAGTAGCAATAGGGTAGGACTGAAACACAACAAAAGAGGGTTTTTCCCTCCTTGAACATATATAGCAAGAGATAGAAAATCTATAGATTGTCGCCAATCCTCTCTCTTCCTCTAGTGTAATAACTAAATAACAATAAGCATAAGCTAAAAGAGGAGGTTGGTTTCCTGAATAGTGGGATGCTTAGTTATATTTCAAAAATTACTCCTCGATGGATCAAGTGAGTGTATTGGAAGTGGATAAGGAGGATGCTAAGGCACTAGCATAACAACTNGTTCCCATATCACAAATATGAGAATCCTGAAATTCTTCCCACACTAAGATCCCTTCCTCTCCTTCTAGAGCCTGTTTAGAAAGTTTGTCCGCCAAGGAGTTATGTTGTTTGTAGATGTGCTCAAGAGAAATATTGTTGAAGAGAAGTATTTATGTTTTGATCCTTGTACACCAGTGTAGAAGAGCAGTAACTTTTAAGTTGTATTCTCCACGTGCCCATTTTATAGTAACCCTTGAATCCCCAAATACTTTCAGGTCATCAATCCCAAATACATTTTCCACTTTTAAAACACGCCAAAGAGCAATAAGCTCGGCTTTCATGTTGGTTCCAGTTCCACAATTAAGCCTCAAGGTAAAATAATGTGCCTGGTTAATAAAGATTGCTCCACCTGCCGCACAAAGACCGTTTGTGGACGCACCATCAAAGAAAAGAACTAGGCTAGTAATAAGTGGATTGAAATAGATGAATTTTTTAATCTTCATAGACTCCTGATCCAAAATGAAGGTCTTATACAAATTTAGAATATGAAAGCTAGAAATATGCACACTCGGAGTCATATTTTCAAAAACTGCCTTTTTCTGGAATGCCAAATTGACCACGAAATAAACACTGGTAACATAGAGTGAGCTCTACATTTCTTGAACCAATTAAGAGTACAGATATCAAAATTCTCATGACCCCATGTCTGATCAATCTTCAAAGAGAAACAACAAATGTTCCAAATATTCCTTGTGTATTCACAATTCACAAGAAGATGGTGAGTAGTTTCAGAATTGCATTTACATAAGGAGCAAAAACTTGGGCCATACCAACCCTTCTAAATGAGATTATCCCATGTTTTTAATATCCATTTTAATGCAAACCACATGAAGCACTTAAATTTCAAAGGGATTCTCCAATTCCATAGACGTTTATACCACCAATGTTGCAGGAAATAACACTTGTCCTTTATTAATGTATCATATATTGATTTCGTCGTCACCTTCCCTGAGGCAGAGTTTCCATTCCAGATGAGAGTATCCTTTACCAATGAAATTCTGCAGCCAGCAGAGTTTAAAATACTTATATAGTGGTCCCATTCAAAAGCTGGCCATCCTGTGAAGCCTAAATCCTTAGCACTCAACCAGTAAGTACTTGGAACCAATCTACCCTTCATTTTCTTAATTTTATCAAAAGTAACAAGTTCATTTTCCTGCAGAAAAATTAGAATATCCTCGGACAATTTATAATTTTCTTCTAGACCCAAAATACTAGGATCAATACCGACCAATATTTCCTTTCTAGTTCCAACTTGCCAAAAGAGATCTCTGGCCAACCAATTGTAAACTTTCATGAAACCTGCCCAAATAGGAGAAGTGCCCCTGGTTCTTTTTTTTGGATTTCTAATCCAATTAACTTTGTCCTCCTTGAAATATTTCACCGCCAACACTCTAGACTAGAGGGTGGTGCCAAAAATACCTCTCCATAAACTCTTAAGTCTCAAAGCCATACTGAAAGTGTCAAGATTTGTTATCCCCCAAACGCCACAACTTTCAGGTAAAGCAATTTTTTCCCATCTAGCCATAACCAAATTGTTGCGATCCTTTCCTCCAGACCATAGGAAATTGAAAAAAATATTTCTTAATGAATTGATGATAGAAAAAGGAACTTTTGTAAGGGAAAACCAGTATACCGGTATCCCTGTTAAAACCACTTTAACAAGAGTGAGTTTCCCTCCAATAGATAATAGTATATAAGTCCATTGGTTGATTCTGCTTTCAATTTTTTTTAAAATCCATGTCCAATCTTTAATCCTATAATCATTAGGCTTCAGATAGTAGCCTAAGTATTTAAAACCATCCTCTAGATGGCAAAAGTTATAAGGAAGCATCATCTTAATTCATCAAGCTTTGAATCCTCAACTTTGTGATGATAGAAACTGGATTTAGTGGAGCTAACCCGCCTTCCTGAAGCATCACATAAAATTTTAATAATTTCCTTATATCTCGTCCATTCATCAAGTGAGTCTGATCCTGCTAATAAGACATCATCTACAAACAGCAGATGTGAGAGATATAAATCAGCGGATAATTTAATACCCTTAATTTTACCTTCCGTTTTAGCATTGTTTATCAGTCTACTGAAGCCTTCAATGATGAGAAAAAATAACAGAGGGGACAGGGGACATGCCTGTCGGATGCCTCTGGTGCATTTGAAAAATTCCGATGGAGCTCCATTAATCAACACAACGATATTTGTAGAAGACACACAAGACATAATCCACTTTAAGACCAATCGAAGGATTCTGATTTGCATTAGAATGATTCTTAGGAAAACCCAATCAACTCTATCATATGCTTTCTCGAGGTCCATCTTTAGCAATAATTCCTTCTTATTCCTCTTCTTAATAGTATGAATAATATCCTAAGATATACCGATAGCATCAAGAATTTGACCATCCTGAAGGAAACCTAATTGTTCAGAAGAAATACATTTTGAAAGAGCAGGCTTAAGACAAACAACAATAATATTTGAGATGATCTTGTAGGCTAAATTGCATAAGGAAATTGGCCTAAAATCCCCAAAAGTTTTAGGTTTGCTGAATTTAGGAATCAGTGTGAGAAAAGCAGAGTTCAACGCCCCAGAAATAACACCTTCAGTTCTGGTAAACTCCACCATTTTTAGAATATCATCACCCATGATATCAAAAAGTTCAAGAACAATTCAATAGTCCAACCATCAGGCCCAAGACTTTTCTCCCTTGCAAAAATTTTCAAAGTTTCTTCAACCTCCTCCAATGTGACTTTCCCGCCCAGATCCATAGCTTCTTTCTCATTGAAGAAATTGGGATATAACCTAGCCACTTTCAGCTGAGAACTAAGATCACACTGACCCAAATCTAAAAATATGTTGCCAAAGTAATTTGTAGCAGATGACTAAAATTTTTCCAGACCAGAAACTGTGTTACCCATCTCATCATTGAGTTCCCATATTGCATTATTATTTCTCCTATAGGAAGCATATGAGTGAAAAAAAATTGTATTCTTATCCCCCAGTTCTATCCAGAGAGCTCTACTTTTGAGCCTCCAGTCCATCTCCTCTTGTTTCAAGATATTTTCTTTTTTTTGCTCAAGTAATTTTAACATGTCTAATTCATCAGTTTCCATATTATGTTCAAAATTTCTCAAATGAAAATCCTAAATCTGCTCCTCCAACTCCTTATACTCCTTAAGATCCAACATATTTTGTGTTTTGATCCATTTGGTAACCACCTCTTTTAAAATCCTTAGCTTGGTAACAAAGGAATCCATAGGATTCAAGTCATCATCTAACACATATTTTAGCCAAAAATTCCAGATAATGGAGCAAAAGGTCTCGTTCTTTAACCAAGAACAATTGAATTTTAATGGATATTTCAGAGGTTTTTTGGAATCATCAAATTGTAAAAAAATAGGCCAATGATCTAAGAATTTGGCCTCCCCAACCCACGTCCTATGACGCTGGAAAGTCTGCAGAAAGGGACCTTTGACCAAGAACTTATCTAATCTTTTGTGTATTCCATATCCACCAAGTCTTCCATTTGTCCAAGTAGGAGAGAGAACACTTGGAGAAACATCCACTAGGTCAAAGGAAATCAGCATTTCTAAGAAAAAGTCTTCCAAATCATCCATTCTCGCCAAGGGTCCCAACAATTTAGAAGCGAACGTTGTAAAATTTAGATCGCCTGCAATAATTAAGTTGTCCAAACTCAAAAAACCAGAAGACTTAAATGAATTCCAGAAGGAAAGCCTCCCCTTATACGGTCCATAACAGTTCATAATAGACATATTTATATTATGAACCCTACTCCAACCATCAAGTAAAATTCCCCAAAATACCACCAGATAATCCAGAAGCACTAAACGCCGATAGTTCCCAACCAGGCAGAATGCTAGCAATCTTCAACACCACTTTAGAATCTTCACACATGGTTTCCTGCAGAAGTAAAACATTCGGGCTAGTAGAGTGAATCAATTTGGATAAGGCCCTAACCCTAGGAGCCTTCCCCAAATCCCTGGCATTTAAGGACAACAGAGACATTAATCAACAAACTGAGAGGGCTTCAAAGCTCTAAGTGCCTAGGTAGAACCAGAAAAACAATTTTCCTTAACTGAATCGTCAATTCTAACATACATGGGTTTATAAACATGAACTTTAGCCTCCTCGGAAGAATCCTTCAGTTTCTTCTTATTTTTCCGAATGGTTACATTTTGGAACTGTAAGTTCTGTATAGATTTCACATCAGGATTCGACGAAGGGTTCTTTGAAAAGACAGCCAGAGGAGTGACACAAACTTTAGCAGAAGATGGTTTATAGCCATAGTCAATAAGTACATCCCTTTTCTCTAATGAGAAAACCCTAGCTTCATCAACAGTAGGGGAAACCCCTCTAACCGAAGTATTTTCCACCAAATCCCCAATTCACTTAGTTAATGGCAGCTTATCAGAGTTAGACAGAGAAGGGAATTCTAAAGACTGACAAAGTTGAATATCCACAGAAACAGGGCAAGTTGAAACCCTCGGAGAATATGACCCAAGCGAAAGAACCCCCAAATTCAAAGTAATTTCCCCATTGGAAATGCATTTATCTAGGGTTTTCTCCGCCTCTAAATAAAAATCCAGTTCATATTTAGAAACATATTTGTATGGAGTAATATCAGAGGGAGACAAATTACCTGTAAACTGTTGTTGTGGAGTGACTGGACTTGATCTAGATTTACAGAAACCTGGATAAGCCGATACATCCTCCCCTGATGTAAAATCTTCCTTCAAATTTCTTTGAAAATTAGGTCATTTTGACTGTATATGACCCGTGTTCTGGAAAAAGAAGCACCTAAAAGGTAAGTTGAAGTAGTCTAGGCGTTGTCGAAAGGAATGTGTGCCCTATACTACCTCCACTTCCTCTGATAAACCCAAACTCATATCAAACTCAACCATAACCCTAGAAATACGTCTATCAACTCCGAAAAGTGAATTTCTATCCAGCCGAATGAACTTACCCACTGAATTTTCTATCCCAATTAATATGTTTTTTGTCCATAATTTAATAGGGATGCCAGGAACCAACATCCATATGTGTATGTGGACCTTCTTCTCGCGTAGTGGATCGAAAGAAATATGCCATCTTTTTAAAAATAAGGAACCCTCCTTGAAAAGCCATATACCATCCAGAAAGTCGTTGAACCGCTCAGGATTAGGGAAGATGAAAAGGATCCACCTATTCATAATTAAATTAACTCTTGGAGCAATACCAACCAACGTAGTCCAAAAATCATTGACCCACTTCAGTATTTCCTTCCGACTACCGAAAGTAAATTCTAACCTACCCACTAGTGCCCTGCTTTCCAGTATTTCAACCCTATCTAGATTTGCTCGAGAATTAATGACAAACTACTCCAGTCCCTCTTTAGACTTAATGGCCTTAGCTTGTCTCTGGTTACGGACCTTAACTCCATGTAGATGAGGTTTTTTATTCAAACCCTTCCCCTCAAACTAAAAACCTACCTCGACACTCGGACAACCTGAACCCACAAGGTTTTGTAAAAAATTGCTTCCCTCTTTTGCATACACCAGCGAAAAGGTGTTGGGAAAAGCCATCCCACATGATGTTTAAACACGCATGTGCCTGGAAGGACACCGGTGGTAGACCGGACAACCCTCCATCCTGAAAAAAAAAACCCAACACCCGTCCAATGAACAGAGAAAAGGACAACTCAGCTTAGAAACCCCCACCCAAAGTAAAATATTATCAAAACAAATAAAAACTCTCCAACCACAGATTAGAATAGGTTAAAAACTGAAAAACCTAACTAGGACAAAAACTGACAACCCTAAAGCAGGCGTGATCGTGATGGGCACAATAAGTAAATATTCCCACTTTTTTTTTACTTGGTTGGTACTGGGTTGATTCAGTGAATCAACATGACTCCAAGTTTGTTGGTGCCCATCAACAATCCTTCTGTCAGAATCTCCAATTGATATCCACGAAAAAAACTACACCTCCTTCGAACCCCATCTCTAATATGTTTTACCCCAATGTTTTGTCACCTTGTGCCAATGATTAAGGCCACAATAACTATAATTAGCACCAAGTGTTGAAATTATTATTGAGAATTTTAGTGTATATATATATATATACTCATATTTGTTAAGAAAATAAGTAACACGCATCTAGTTCTAACTTGTGCAATTCAAAATTACAGTGCTGTGATTTTATTATTACGTTTGAAATCAGTTTCAAGATACAAAGTAAAAAGCTACAACCATATTCATTAATTTGAAGAACAGATACTCAATATCATACCTTAATGGATTAAAACTCTACAACCATATCACCATATCACTCAATTTCAAGAGTAAAAGCCACAACCTTAAATACTTAAAAAAAAACTAAATGTTTACCACTAAAATGTTGGAATTACGACATAAAGAGAGAGAACAAAAAGGATGTGATAATTGTTAGGAGATGAAGTCAATATATAGGAAGTTCCTTACCAATGTTTTCCACTCGAGTGTCCTTTCCCAATGTTGCCTTCATCACATTTTCAACAAGCCTAGAGAATTTTTGCACCATTCAAACTTCTCTGTCCTAATCGGCTTTGTAAGCATATATGTATTATTCTTATCGGTGTCAATTTTCTCCAACAAGATCCTGCCTTCTTCCACCACTTTCCTTATGAAATGGTACTTAATATCAATATGCTTCATGTGATCATGAAATGTTGGATTATTCACTAAGTAAATAGCCCTTTGATTGTCATAGTGCAAAGCGATCTTACCTTGCATCATCTTGAATTCATCCATCAATCACTCAACTAGCTATATTGCCTCTTTATCGGCCTCAGTTGTTGCCACATATTCTGCTTCAATGGTTGATAAAGCCACCACTGGCTACAACTTAGATTTCCATCTTATAGCTCCACCAAAAAGAGTGAAAGTATATCCTATAGTAGACTTTCGTCCATCTCTGTCTCCACCAAAACCAAAATCTGCAAAGTCTTTAATTTGTAAATATGTTGATATGTAGTATATAGCAGCATGTGAAGTGCCGCTGAGTATCCATGTCACAGCATTCTGATTCTCCTTACTAGGATTCACCATGAACCGGCTAACAACTCCCACTGCTTGAGCAATATCTGGTATGGTGATCACCATGGAAAACATGAGGCTCCCTATTGCTGATGAATATGGTACACGAGACATGCTTGTATTATCTACTTCTATACTAGGACACTATTCAGAAGACAACTTGAAGTGTGTAGGAAGTGGGGTGCCAATTGGTTTCACATTCTACACATTGGAGTGTGTAGAATATTTTTTATATATGACTTTTGACTTAACCAGGTCATCCTCATTATTTTGTCCCTATGTATCATCATCCCTATAATTTGATTTGTCTCTCCTAAATCCTTCATTTCAAATGTCCTAGCCAACTAAGCCTTGAGATCAATGATTGTCTTCATGTTGGTGCCTGCAACCAACTTATCATCAACATACAACAACAAGATAATAAAATTGTCATCATCAAACCTCTTATAATATGCACAATGGTCAACTTCACTTCCACTGAAACCTTGGCTCTTCATGAAGTTGTTGGATTCTCCATACCACATCCTTGGCACATGTTTCAATCCATACAGATATTTCTTGAGTTTGCAAGCCAAATTCTATTTGCCTCTTGCTTTATAGCCCTCAAGTTGATCCATATAAATTTATTCATCAAGATCACAATACAGGAAAGCAGTTTTTACATCCAGTTGTTCCAACTCTAGATCCTATGTTCTATAAGTGCAAGTAAAACCCTTACAGTAATAAGTTTCACAACTGAAGAGAAGATTCCATTAAAATATATATCTAACTTCTACACGTAGCCTTTTTCTATCAAACAATATTTATAACATTCTAGCAACCCATCATTGTTCTTATTTACTTTATACACCCACTGATTTCCAACAACTTTTCTTCCTGGTGGAAAATCCACAAGTTCCCATGTTTCATTCGTGTTTAATGCAATCAATTCTTCATACATGACTTTCCTCCATTTACATGTCTTCTTATATTCTCTAGCTTCTTGAAGTGAACTAGGTTCACCATCATCAGTTAACAAAGCAAAAGAATACTAAAAATCAGGAGAATACCTTTCTGGACATCTCTTGAGGCATGTAGATATTTTGAGTTGTGGTTGCTAAACTTGTTATTCTTCATGTTGGTAGGAGTTTCATTTTCATCTTCACTCACTTCTACTTCAACTGATACAATATCAGGTGTCTGTTGTGCCTCCTTCCTTTGCATGGATTTTTCATTAAAAACAACATTCCAACTAAATGCCTTGTGGTCAATAGGATCCCACAATCTATACCCCTTTACTATATTACCATAACCGAGAAAAATACATTTCCTTCACTCTGGGTCAAGCTTGGACTTCTTTTTTTTAAGCACATATGAAAATGCATCACATCCAAAAATATGCAAATGAGAATAATCAATTGGCTTACCACACCAAACCTGCTCTGGAATCTTTCCATCCAATGCAAGTGTAAATGATATGTTAATTAAATACACATTTGTATTAACAACTTCTTTCCATAATCCATTATCCAACCTAGATGTGTTAAGCATGCTTCTTGCACATTCCATGATTGTGTGATTCATTTACTCATCCAAACCATTTCATTGTGGTGTATATGCTATAGTATTATGGTGCTTAATTCTTTCCTACATACAAAATTTACCAAATTTCTTGGATCCATATTCTCATCCATTATTAGATCTGAGACATAAAATAGACTTT
>NWUY0300013065.1:20824-32724 GCA_004151065.3 Larix sibirica
ATGGTTGAAGAAAAGTAGAATTCTGGATAGTTGACGACTTAAGAATGAATTTAGACACTCTGCCCTCAAAGTCCTTGTGAGAAAAAATACGATTTTGGAAAGGTAATTTGATTGTTATCTGATAGCCATCCTATCATCATTATCCACCCACTTGCTCTGCAAGCTTCATCATTTAAAGACTGTATGTAACTGTCCCACTCAGTGGCAATAGCTCCATTCATCCCGAAATCTCTCTTCTTGTACCAATATCCTTTGTCATTCATTTTGATAATATTATCCAGAGTAATACACCCTAATCTTCTCACATGACACAGAACATCATTGGAAAGCCTATAAGAATCCTCCATCCCCACAATTGGATCCACTCCTATCAATATTTCTTTTCCATCTCCCACCTTCCAAACAAGATCATTTGCTAACCATTTATATACCTTTAAAAATCCATTCTAGATAGGCAAAACCCCTCTAATATTTTTTCCAGGAATTCTGAGCCAGTTACTAACTTTCATCTTGATGTATTTAGAGTGGAGCACTTCAGACCAATGAGAGTTACCAAATAATCCTCTCCATAAGCTCTTAAGTCTCAAAGCTTCACTGAAAGAGGATAAATCCTTTATTCCCCAACCTCCAAAACTTTCAGGAATAGAAATTTTTTCCCAGCCTGTCATCACAATTCTAGCATTAGTTAAACCTCTTGTCCATAGAAAATTGAAGAGTAGTCTTCTCATAGAGTTGATAAGGGCACACGGAACATGTAGTAAGGAAAACCAATAGACAGGGATTCTTGTCAGAACAACCTTCACAAGGGTAAGTTTACCACCGATTGATAATAATCTGTATGACCATTGGGAAATGCAAGCTTCAACCTTCTTTAATAACCAGAGCCAATCTCTGATCAAATAGCCATTCGGTTTTAGAAAGTATCCTAGATACTTGAATCCATCCACAAGTTTGCATGAACTATATGGCATCAGCCGTTGAATCTCAGTTATCTTATCATCTTCAATCAAATTACGATAGAAGCACGATTTAGAAAAACTTACCTTCATCCCCGAAGCAGTGCAGAATACCTTAATAATATACAGATAAAATTCCCATTCATTCACTAATTTTGTTCCAGCCAATAATACGTCATCCAAAAATAAAGTATGAGACAAATATAGGTTTTTTGTGATTTTTAGACCTTTTATCAAACCCTCCTCTTTAGATTGAGATATCAGACAACTCAGACCATCTATAACAAAAAGAAATAATAAAGGAGATAATGAACACCCTTGGCGAATCCCTCTAGAGCAGCTGAAGAAATTTGTTGGAGCACCATTCACCAGAGCCGCAATGTTCATTGAGGTCACACAAGCCATTATCCAGTTGATAACAAGTAGCGGGATTCCAATTTGGATAAGAACAATGTGCAAGAAGTCCCAATTAACTCGATCATATGCTTTCTCCAAGTCCATCTTAAGAAGAATAGCTTTCATCTTTCTGGATTTAATAGAATGAAGAAGTTCCTGAGTAATACCCACCGCATCTAATACTTGTCTATCCTCTAAAAAACCAAACTGGTCCTTTGATATAAACTTAGACATGATTGGCTTCAATCGCATAGCAATGATCTTGGACACAATTTTATAAGCCAAATTGCATAAGGCAATAGTCCTATAATCCCCAAAGAGTTTAGGACCGTTGCATTTTGGAATTAATGTGATGAATGTAGCATTTAGTGCTCCAAAGATATGGCTGAACTTCCTAGTAAATTCCACCATACTCAAGATATCATCTCCCATGATATCAAAAAAGTGGATAAACAGCTCCACTGTCCATCCATCGGGCCCCGGGCTCTTCTCCTTTGCAAATAATTTCAAAATCTCCTCCACCTCTTCTAAGGTAACTTCCTTAACCAGATCCTGAGAGTTGCTATAATCACAGAATCTAGGATACAATTGGGCAACTTTTAGTTGAGCACCCAGATTACACTCCTTCGAATCAGTATAGATGTTGCAAAAATAATCTTTGGCCAACTCTTGTAGATTCTTCTCTCCTAAAACCTTCGTTCCAAAACCATCATCAATACTCCAGATAGTATTAAGATTCCTTCTGAAGGATGCATATGAGTGAAAGAATTTTGTATTTTTGTCACCATGCTCAATCCAAATAGCACGACTTTTGAGCCACCACTCCTGTTCTTCCTGCTCAAGAAGATCATCCTTTTTCGGCTCCAACTTCTTAAGAACCTCATATGCTTCAATATCCAAAGGCACATAAAATTTTTTACTATAAAGAGAGTGAATATCTTCCTCCAATAATTTAATCTCCATCTGATCTTTCTTCTTCTATCCATGTATCCAACCAGAAACTTTATCCTTCAACACCCTAAGCTTATAACAGAAAGAATCCATCGGATTCAAATCACGATCCACCTCTAAATTTAACCAGCATTCCCATACCATATTACAAAACTCCACCTTAGAAATCCATGAACTATTAAACTTAAAGGGGTAATTCCTTTTGTGAACCGCATCATCCAATTGAAATAAAATGGGTCAATGATCAGAAACTTTATACTTTCCAACCCAAGATCTATAATTCACACAAGAATCAAGTAGGGTAGATTTAATAAGAAATTTATCCAGTCTCTTATGAATACCTGCTTCCCCCACACGACCATTGGTCCAGGTTGGTACAACAACTGCAGGACAAACATCAACCAACTTGTATGTCTCAATTAATTCAGTAAAATAAAATGCCATATCATCCAACTTGGCTTGATTACCCCAAACTTCAGAAGCCAACCTAGTGAAATTCAAGTCACTTGCAATGATAAGGTTGCTGATATTTAATAAACCTGAAGATTTTAATGAATTTCAAAGAATAAATTTGTCACGATAGGGCCCATAACAATTTAAAACATAAAGCTTTAAATTATTAAATCTGCAACAACCCTCGAGCAATATTCCCCAATGTGTTTTGTAAGCACAAAAGGAAAAATAACAAGGGTCCCTACTGACAATAAACCCCCAGACAGTCCAGTGGAACTGATCGAAGATAATTCCCAACATGGCAGAATGCCAGAAATCTTAGTCACAACATCAGAAGCATCACACATCATCTCTTGTAACAACAAAATACCTGGTCCAGAAGATTTTAAGAGATTAGAGAAAGCCCTGAGCCTAACAACCTTACCTACCCAATGGATATTCAAAGAACAAAAAGACATCAGGAACCATCAACAAGGGGTTTCCTTGCTCTAAGACCCCCATCATTGATATGGGACAAAACCATAGAATCCGCTTCCACAATTCTAGAAGATAAAGGTTGGAAATTCAACACTCCAGACTGTTCTACATTCCCCTTATCCCTTTTCTTATTGTGTCTGATAGACACATTTTGGAATCTGGGGTTATTGACAGATAAAACATTCAAATTTGAAGAGGGATTTTTAGAATATACTAACAGAGGAGATAAAAATGTTTGTCTCTTATCCAACTCATAGCCATAAGCTTTAAGTAGGTCAGATTCATCCTTTAGAAAAACCCCATTATGACCCTCAGTCCCACCAACAGGATCCACACCTGAGATAGTAGGACACTCAGCCCTAGGGATCCCCTCAGTTAAAGTAGGCAAGATAGAACTGTCCACATCCCCATAATCTTTACCAAATAAATCCGTATTAATAGAATGTTTACCCAAACCCTTGGCCTTATCAGGGGAGATTATAGACACATCAGATCACAAAGGGGTCGAAATAGGAGCCATAGGAAAACCCAAATTTAACACCACCTCTCCAATAGAAATACGGTGATCAAGGTATTTCTCCCTATCTACTATAAAATCCAATTCCGCTTTAGAAAAATCAGGATAAGGGGTTTCAGGACTAGAATTGAACTTACCCGATAAACCCACCTTAGTTCCAGAGAGCAAAATAGGTCTTTTTGGAGACAGAGAAGAAACCCTCTCTAGCCTTGGGGCCAGTCTCAATGGGAAATTATCATGAACATGTCCAGTATTGTGACAACTGAAACACCGGAATGAGATTTTGAAATAGTTGAGTTGTTGCAACCACACACGAGAGCCCCAAGTGATCTCGAATTCCGCTGGAAGTCCTTTACACATCTCAAGCTCAACTGTGACCTTCGCAAATCTTCGATCACTCCCATATAGAGAGTTTTTATCAACCTTGATGAATTTACCAACTGAATTCGCTATACCCACCAATATGTTATCCGTCCAGAGTTAAATGGGCAGACCCGGGATTAACATCCAGACATGTTGCCGGTTCTGAATCTCCGAGACTGGATCAAAATATAGGTTCCATCTTTTCAACCACAGGGATCCATCCTTAAATATCCAACTCTCCTTCATAATCAGTTCCAAATTTCTTGGCTCAACAAAAATAAACATTATCCACCCATTAATAAGAAGATTAACCCTAGGAAGCGTACCCACAATGGGCATCCATGCCTTCTTCATCCATTCTACAATTTCACCCTTATTCCTAGAGGTGAATTCAAACCGACCCACAACCGCCCTAGCAGCCAGCATCTCAATCATGTCTAGGTTGGTATCCTAAGAAATACTGAATCGGTCAAGGCCTTCCCACACCTTGATTTCCTTCAACTTCCTTCTGGAACGAGCCTTTCCCCCCCTGAGTCGGGGTGCAAACAAGATATCCAAATTTTCACCCTGGTTGGTATAAACCCTAGACAGTTCCTCCTTTTCCTCCTTCCATCCTGAACGGCCTTCAAATCCTTAACCATACCGCCCTGACGCCAAATGGTCAAAACTAGGGTTTCATTGCCCGGTAATGGAGCAGACACGTTGTGGTAATGGGATCAAGAACCATCACCATCAGACATGCCACCTGCCATCCGGACCGTCCAACTCCGAATAGGTATCTATCAGCAAAAGAAAACAACAGATAATAGTCCACAATGGACCCCCCTACCCCCAAAGGGTAAAAAAGTAAAACCCCAACTAAGAAATACTGAAAAAAGACATAAATCACTACTAACACCACACAAAAAACTGAAAAAAAAAAATGGATACAAAACACATCGAGACCAACGGTTAAAACCCTGACGTTCCCACTTTTTAGGGACTTGGTTGGTATTAGGTTGGCTGAAACCCAACTTGACTCCAAGTATGCACCACAAAATCATAAAAGTAGATCGAAAAAACCTGAAGAATGATGAAATCATGCAGAAAAAATCGCCATAGCACCTATAAACAACACTGCTAAAAAAATGATCGACCTTGCGACCTAGATCGGCCTTTTGAATTAGTTATTTAAATAGTTGTTGCATTATTGTATGTTTGTTGATTTTAAAAATATAAAAATTATGTATTAAGTAAAAAATTTTGTCATTTTGTCATTATACAATTATTTTTAAAAATGACTAGGATATAGGTTTTTAATATAATTATTAGATTTTGAAGTAAATTCAAAATGTCGCCACAGCGGGTGCTAAGTACGTGCCATGCAAGAGACTGGCGGAAATACATGAGGATGGACACATGCCTGCCCGAGCCAACCACACGTCCCTTGAAGCCATCATAAGACGAGCAAGGAATACCACCAACCTACGAAGTGCTGCTACTTAAAGGCTCATGCGTGCGATTTGGTCTTGTCCCTGCGATTTGGTCCTGTCTCAAGTAATGGCCACTACTCCCACGAAGAACTCGGAGTGGGTTGGTACTCCCGCATTCATGATAAGGGAAGGTAGAGTGAGGAAGAGGGTCCATACATCCCAAGAGGAAAGGATTTGTTGCAAAGGTTTGGACAGAGCTTGGAATACTTCCCTATGAATCTCCCTCGTCTGCACAATAATTGATCGTGCAAGCTGGATGCCCGTTACGCTCGCAGCCAGTACAAAAATGTCGCCCGTTAAGAGAAGCTACATCAGGCGCAACTCCAAACCAATAGGCCCTTCTCCCGGCCCGCCAGTGCGGTTCATGCATGGCATAGTGGGGAAGGCCCATCGTTATAAGGAAGAAATTCCAAAGCAAGCTCAAGAGGACAACCAGGAAGCTAAGGAGGATGCTCAGGTGGCTCGAGGTTGTCTTTCAGATGCAAAGATTAGGAATGAGTTCGAGGTTTTGGTCTCGGACCCAGGGAACACCAGGGTCGCACCACTCTTTACCTAAAGACACTGGATTATCATTGGATGTAGAAATCGGTTATGGGTAGAACCCTGGTGGAGAAAGGAGAAGCACATGCGGAAATTCTTCCGCAGCAAGATGAAATGGTCGGTTACCTCAAACAGATCATCCACAATCAACAACAAATTGTCCACCGTCTTGACATAGAACTTGCCAAAGAGCCAGGTTTTCATGATGGCCAAGCCGGTCTAAACCCTTAACTCAGTTTTTTTGTTTAGCCTTTGTCTTTGTTTTTGGTTTATGTATGTCGCTATAGTCACTGCCACTATTTTTAGTATTTTTGCAAACTATCTTTGTAGACTGGTTCATAATTCTCAAACTTTCTGGTAGAGTCTTGTTTCCTTTCGAGGAAGACTGCTTAAATTTTGATTTCGGGTCTATTTTCCAGTCTTGGAAGGGCCCTGTATCTTTTTCTGATAGCAATATAAGGTTCTACCTTAACTTACAAAAAAAAAGTAAATACAAAATGTGATCATTGAAAATAACTTAATAGTGATCTATAAGGTAGTAGATTTCCATTAGTGCGAGATTACTCTAGACCTTGAACTATTAATCATTGTTATTCTAGTATTCATAATTTTAGATAGAAATAAAAATTAAATTTAAAAGTATAAAAAAATATTATAATTAAAAAAATTGAATTTGTGATTGATTGATAATATGAGATTAAGAAGGCACCGTATAAATTGCTCATATGTTTCATTGCTCATTTATCATTATGATACACAGTGTAAAGTGATATAGAATCCCAGTAAACCCTTGCTGTAGCGGCGCCTTTACTGCTGTGCAATAGTTACCGTGTTCTCTTTTCCGACAGGTTGGTTTTTAGTGTTTTCTTACTTTTAAAATTAACTTACTATAATTGTTCTTATTGAGGTTCTTTTCACAGTTATCAATTATCGACCGACTTCCGAGATTGTTCTAATTGACGTTCGGTTCAAAGTTATCCATGATCCACCGACTTTCGAGATTGATCCTTTCGTAAGTATTAAACAAAAATTACTTTTAAAAAAAATATGCCATTTGATTTTACTTTATTTACATCAGACTTTTGAAGAGAATCGAATCCTTTGGGAGGAAACAACTTGCTTAACAATGCATATATATAAAGGAGAGAATAAAAGCGGATAATGAGATTGCTAGTGAAACGAAAGTACCTAAGTTTTTCAAGTCGGTGAGGGAAGTTAGTATCAAAGCTATGGGAGGGTATTAGGAAAGTTATGAAGGTATGACGGAGGAAATGTTTTTTCAGATAAAATTGACATAATGGCTAGGGTCTTTATTTTTAATCAGGAAGGGTAAGGCAATGATGAAGGATAGATTTTTTTAAATAAAATTGAAAGAATGGCCAGGGTTTAGGTTGGTTTTTTTGATGGTGCTTTTCAGGAGAATGGTTTCAAGTGTGGAGTTAGTGCTTACTTAAAGTTGAACGAATCATTTACTTTCAAATTAAAGTTCAATGCTAGTAAGGGAACCAATACTTGAGGCAAACTACTTGCATTTTGGGAACTGTTATTTTTTGCTCACTTCTTACATATTTCACATCTCTAGGTTGCGGGTGATTCCAAGGTAGTTATAGGATGGGCTCTTTAGGAGTGTCATTTGCAGGTGGTCTACTTAGATGGTTGGAAGCAAAAATTCAAAGGTCTCTAGGGCCAGTTTGTGTGGTTACTTTTTTCAGATATTCAGAGAATTTAATGTTACTGTAAACATACTCTCAAGAAATCCTTGGAGATGGTTAAAAGTTTTATATTTTTTGAGATGTTGAAAGATTTAGAGGTCTCCTCTGATGGATCTATTCATATATATTGATCTTTCATGTATGTCAAGGGTGGGTATTAGGAGTCAAATCTCGGTGTGTGATAAGATATCTGAGGTAGTTAATTTCAGAGCTTTGGTTTTGTGAGTATGTCTATGGTCTGCTTATATATATTTTATGTCATGCTTTTTCCTCTATATTGTTTAGTGGACTGTGTTCATGCGATTCCAGGAGATAGTTTGAAGGTGGAGAGATGGAAATAGTTTCTAATATATTTTTTGTAAAATCTCTATATCGATATTTCATACTTAATGAAAGTATAATACTTTTACTGCTTGAAAAAAAGTACCTAAGTCTATTACATAATAAAACAATGGACTTAACCAGACATAATCGATAGTAATAATTTCACTAATAATAATAATTTCACCAGTAGGCATGCATATTAGCTTTTAAAAAAGGGATGTCGTTAATTTGTGAGGAGCAGGAGTGTGCGAGATTGCAAGTTGAATACAATTGCTACTTACATCTTTCAATTGTGCTTCTTCCATATGATGCATGCACAATCCTTTTTTCCTACTTGTTTAGTGGAGGTCTAGGTTAGCATGGGTCTTTACAACACTTTATTTGTTTAGTGGCGGTTTAGGTTAGTGAAGATATTTTCACAATTTTTTTTCTCTTTGGAGGTCTTTTTGGTGGCTTTTCAAAAATTGTCTTAGTTTTGAGGTATAAAGAACTTTTGATATATCAATTAGTTGACTCGCAAAAATATTTTTAAAATTAAAATCACTATAGTTATTTTATGTTTGAATCTATTACTTTGCAACCTGACATGGTAAAACTCATAATCAACAAAGGAATAAAGAACTTTGTCTTTTGTTTATCTTCTTATATTATGAAGATTACAATATAGATTACAAAGTTGTATAGGCTTACTACAAACCTACAAGGCATTACAATCTTCTATAGTATGCTACAGTAAGCTTTTGTCTCTCTACTTTATTAGTATTTCCTCCATACTACTACTCATACTATGAAATAATGGATAACTAATGGAAAACATAATCATTTCTCTTCTTCTCGTAGGTTTTTTATAGTTAAAATTAGGATTAGGTTTAGGGTTTAGAAACCCTCTTAAAATCTCCATGTGCTAGTTTATAAATATCTACTCGAATTCCACATGTTATTTACTCTCTATCTATATTTTGATTATGGTGATCTCACATGGTCACCAATTGGACCCGTGGGGTATATTTTGACTAGTATGTTATTGAGGCCATAACTTTCACATACAAACTTTGTTTTCTTAAGGAAACCAATATTGAAAATATATTGACCATAGAATGCAAAAAAATAGCCCAGGGCCTAGGTCATTGGAGTTAGGGCCCCCAAAATTACACTTCTTTGGCACTCAAATAGAGGATATGTTTTCTTGGTCTATTAGTGACATTTTTTTAGGTTTTGATGCAAACCAACCCAAACCAATCCCAAATGAAATGCTCCCTCCGCTAAAGCATCAATGAAGTCATATGGTAATTTTATAGATCCATTTTGGAGTGTCCCTCCAATTTTGGAAGGTTTTGGTCTCTAAAGATTTAGTTTTGAAGAAGATGAGGAAACAACTCCTTGGATCTATCCTTGGAGTACCATCTGGATTTTGTTGATATTTGAACCTTCAAGTCCACCCACCATTAATTTCTTATTGACCCCTTAGTCATTCTGATATTCTTCTACAAAACTATGTCCTCCAGTGATATCCCTATACATTTGGTTCCAAATTATTAAGGTCCTACCCTAACCACCCTACTTTATCAACGTGTAAGTCCAAAAGGCCCATTAGATAGTTAATATGTTGCGACTTAATGTAAAATGGATGTATTTATTGAATAAAGGCTCCTAGGTGATTGACCCTCATTAATAGTGAGACCACAAGTAGTTAGGACTTTGTCAATTAAAGCATTATATATAAAGTTGTAAGCTATGCTGAGTCCAGAATTGTGATTGTATTTTGAGCCTTTCTCTTGGAGGTTTCCCCCTTTGAAAATGCAAGTGAACATTATTAACTCTCTATTTTGAATATATGAAGAGATATTGTTTGGGTTTTATCTATTTTCTCTTTTGTTTTTCTATGTTTTTTTATGAAGTTTTATGCTTAACTATATTACAAGAGGTATCAAATCTCTTTCTTGGTTGAAAGAGGAAGAATTTTTTATCCTAGGGTTTGGCTCTTTCAAACGATTCATCTTGGCATTTTCTCTTTCAAGGTCTAAATTTCTTAGGTTATAGCAAGAACAAGTGAAGGTAGTTTGTGTCAAAATCTCATTTTCTAGGTCACTATAATTTCAAATATATACTATGTCTAAGTTAGGGGTTTTTACCAGTCCAAAAGGTTTTGCTCCTTTGAGCAAGTCATCTTGGAATTTTTTCTAAAAAATTATTTCCATGAAGTTTTTGGGTTTGAAATTTTCAATTTACAGTTAAGACATGTATAAGGAAGTAATGTGTGTCAAAATTTGATCTTCTAGATCATTGTAGTCTTAAAGATACACTCTATGGAAGTTAGGGCTTTTTGACTATCCCAAAAACTATCATTAAACAAGTGATCTACATAAAATTGTTATATATGAAGTTGGAAAGATCAAAATATAGTGTCACTAATTGCATTGGAAAGAATATAGAACATAGTGTTTTTGGTAAAAAATTCATATTTGGACCTGAAATATTGGATGCATGGAATGGAAGGCCATACAATTTCACTCTTTTGAGAAGGCCAAAATCATCAAGTTTTGGGACAATAAACCTTATTTTTTCTTGGCACATCAAAATTTAGTCAAAACCTATGGTATTGCATAGTGGAAAAATGAAGATACTATAGAACAAAATTTGAGACTTGGAGGTGCATAAATTTCATAGTTGCAAAAGATTCAATATTGTCTCCAAATCAAGGTTTTACAAGTGGTTCTGCATATTTAAAAATATCAAACACAAACTCTAGATTCGGTAAAGTAAGTTATTTGTCAGTGATTGTAGAGCTATTTATGGAGTTAGTGGGGTTCGAGAGATGCTAAAATTTTTTTTTTTTTAAGAGAGATGTTCTGGCATCTTTAAATAACATAGAGATTTTCCATTCATTGAGTAAACCTCTAGTTGGGGAAGCATACACACAGAAAATACAAGTGGTACTAAGTCACATTGTTGAACACCCTTGAAACCTCTATTAGTACCCCTTCGAGTAGTACCACATCAAACAACACCTCTATATATAATCTCACTTCCATGTACCCTTGGGTATGTAGGAAGTCCCATAGGTATACCTAAAACCAACTTTAGATAAACTTATCAACCATCTCACTGCTATAGTACATTAAGAACAATACTCAGGGAGATCAGTTTATAGTACTCGGGTAGTTGAGTAATAAAACTAAGGAAAAAATGAGCCTCCTTAGTTAATTCCCTAAGATATTGGGCCAAGTATTATTGTTGGACCTTTCACGTACATCAAAGAGATATAACAATTGAAACTCCCTTATTTTCAAGACCCAATGGTTCCCACCCATGCTGGATATTTATAAACCACCTCACACCAACACCCCTAAAACTATTACCACCCACTCTACTGCTAGTAGGTTGGAACACCTAGAATATCAACACACAAATCTTAGTGGCCATCTTCAAAAGTTGGATAAGAAGTTAGCTAACTTGGACCAGACATTGGATCACAAGTTGAATCAGAAACATCATTACAGCTTAGCTAGGTTAGATAACATGTTGAATAAGAATTCCACATGTTTGATAGCCCATGGAATACAAACACAAGACGGGCCTAGTATGTGCAAAACACTGAAACACACTAGGAAGACACTTCTCACTCGGAACTATCTAGCCACCAATGACCTCCTTTGGGTTGTCACAACCATAAACCACTCTCCATGGATAATAAAACATGGCACAATTTTCCTAAAGTGGACTTGAACAATTTTTATGG
>NWUY0300013068.1:37483-48447 GCA_004151065.3 Larix sibirica
GCCGTCCTCAGTCTCAGACATTGATTGCGAATTTCTCGACACAGGACTCAAAATAGAACCCCCTTCGCCTCCTCCATACCTGTGAACATCATTCTTTCTTCCCGAGATATATGGTTTTCACTTCCCATACGATCAACAACAACGATAATATTATGGGCCCGTTTGAAATTCTTTGGGGGGTTCTTATGGAGTTCGGCTTCCAAGTCCCAGTTCTTTGATCCAAAAGCATGAGAGCTGGACAACAACTTTGCAGATTTGCAACGGCTGAGGCTGGAATCCGACTCCAACTCCGTCAGAGCCTTGGACTGTGATAAAATGGGATTACCTAATAGAAACCAGAATGGGACTAGAAGAGCTTCTTTCTTACGACACACTCCAATCCAGGGGCTATTACTCAAATTGCTTGTATCCCTAGGCAGGATAAGCATGGTAGGTACAGACGATTGGATGAGATGTAACCACAATGATGGGAGCCTACTCAGAATTACTAAACCCTATAGACCAGAGAATTAGATTGGAAAACACGCTTGCGCGAGCCCCATCTCCAGTTTATAGGGGCATTATAAAAAAGAGATACATGTAGCTTCCCACGCGGTTAGACAATCCAACAGATAAAACAAAGATTAAAAATCCGTGCACACATAGGGTGGAAGCTCATGGTTCATTAAGTTTTGAGAGAAATTATGGTAAAAATCCGTGCATAGACAAGGTGGAAGTTCGTGCTTCATTAAGTTTTGAGAGAAATTAGGGTAGTCTGACATGGCCTGACTTCTGCAGGATGTGACATCATCTTGCCGCCACCTCCTGGGAAGCAAAAAACTAGGACGACGTCAGCATCCTGCAACCAATTAGAATGAAAAACAAACATTTTTTCATAATTAGATTAATATCATATATTCAACACTATAGCTAAACTATAGCCAAACAAAAACATTTAGCCAATAGACCCAAATTAATAGGGTATGGGCAATATATACATGATCCCCTTTGGGGACATAAAAATGTAGAAAAATGCCAAATTTAAGACCAATTGTAAATTTTAATCCGATGAAAATGAAAATAAGGAGGTAAGAAACAATTTACCTGGTCTCTTCCCACCTAAGGAGGCATGGTTGCTCCGTAGAGAAAAAAATGAAATGTGCACCAAAATTTGAAATATCACAACCAATCAAATCTTTCGACAAAGCTATTGAACTAAGGAATCAACAATGTAGAGAACTGCAAACAGGGCCACCGTACAAGGGGGTGAGCACCAATGCTTGTGAGAGTTTGGATGCAGAGAAGAATATGTAAATAATGAAATTTGGTTTGGTATTTTTAAATTTTTTTTACCATAATGGGTGTGCCCGACAACAGTGGCATGCATCAATCTGTTTACGGTAATGCATCGGTGTGCAATTATTTTTTTAAATATGAGAAGTTATGTTTAGTAGCATTAAGTGCACCATTAATATTGTTTCTATTGCACCCATATTCTATACACACCGGAGCAATTAGGTTTCTACAACACATTGGTAAATTTATTTATTTTTAGATTAATTTTTTGTATTGCATACCCAATTGTTCCAACCTGATCTGGTGCAACCTTTCCACATGCACAGGTGCAAGTACATTAGTTGGGAGCACCGGTATGCATTTTATTTATAATTTTTTTTTTTGCATTATATAATAATAACGATTATCGATGCATCATATTATACCCACACCAATGCATTTGGGTTGATAGCGCATCGACACAATATTTTTTTTTTTAAATATATAAATTTAGATTTATTTAGATTAAGCATATCGTTAATGTTTTCAATGTGCCAATATTATATGCGCACCGGTGTTGTTAGTTTTCTATAGCGCATCGGTAATTTGTTTTTTAAAATTTAATTTTTTTATTGAATACCCAACTATTCTAACTTGTGCAACCTTAAAACATGTGTTGGAGTGGTTAGTTTAGTATGGAGCACCAATATGCATTTTATGTTTTTAACAATAAAAAATGATATTTTATTATTCAATAATAATAACGATTATCGGTGTGCCTTATTTGTTTAGCGTCGGTGCATTCGTTTTAGTAATTCACTTGTGTGTCTTTTATTATTTAGGCGCATTGATATAAAAACCTTCACAAAAACCTTTGGCAACCTACCTTTGCCAGCAACCTTCACTATAGATAGAGAAGGAATAATTTTTCGGGGAAGGTTCTGTAAAAATCTTTGCTACATTGTCTTCTCCTTGTAGTGTGATCAATTTACCTTGCCTATTTGAGCCTTCAGTTCTCCAGCTTCACATGAGTCCTTAGATATGGTCTTTCCTTGTGATGAGGCCATTATCAAAGTGACGGCTAGTTCCAAGTAATTGTGGGTAGATATGCATCATAGATCACATTTCCTCATTGATATAAGTAAAGTTGAAGTTGAAGAAAAGAGTTTGACGACATATGAATATTTCAACTAGTACAAAAGTTTCCTTTCAATTAATGAGGTATATGCAGAGGGGAATATGGATAATATATTGAAGACTATGTCAATTGACATCTTCAAGACCCTTGGCATTGTGGAGAACATTATGATAGGAGCATATCATTCTCCACAAGAAGTGAAAATGCATATTGCTCTCTTCAAAGAATTTTTTAATATTTTTGTTTGGACCTACAAAGAAATGTCAGGGATGGACTCCTATATTATTGACCATGATATGAAGACTTATTAAAATGTGAAACCTATTTAACGGAAACTAAGACTGGTAAAACCCCTAAAAGAAATAACCATTAAGGTAGAGGTGGAGAAGTTGTTGAAAGTTGGCTTCATCTACCCAGTCCCTCTCACTGAATGGGTATCCAATCATATTCCTGTAGATAAGAAACAAGGGATTATACATGTTTGTATCAATTTTCACTATTGTAATAAAGCTTGTCCAAAGGAAAATTATCCAACACCGTTCATTGATCAAATCATTGATGTGTGTACCAGAAGTGAGATTTTTTCCTTCATGGATGGATTTNGTGTGTACCAGAAGTGTCATATTTTCATTCATGGATGGATTTTCTGGCTATATCAAATCCAAATTCACATGAAAGATCGACACAAAACTGTATTTATCTATCCTTGGGGTACTTTTGCTTATCAAAATACGTCATTTGGACTAAAAAATGTCATATCTAAGTTCCAATGAGCCATGGCTTATGTTTTCCATGACATAAAGCATGTTGTGGAAGCTTATCTGGATGACTTGGTTGCTTGATCTAAAATAAGAGCCAATCATCTAGCTCACCTTGGAGTAGTTTTCAACATATATCATTTCTAAAAGGTTCATTTGGAACCAAACAAATGTATTTTTTTTGTCATCATTGGGAGGTTACTTGGTTTTATAGTGTCCAAGGATGAGATCATGGTTAATCCATTTAAGGTTGAGGCCATAGCTCAGTTGCCTCCCCGAACTAACATCAAACAACTCCAAAGCTTACAAGTAAAGGTGGATTTCTTCCGATGATTTATTGCTAACTACACTGAGATAAAAAAAAGTTTCGTGCACTTTTTGAAAAAAAGAATCTTGTTAATATCGACTAATGTCACTCAATGACCATTTGAATCCTTGAAACAAGCCCTCATGTCAACCATATTACTTAGTCCAACTGACTATAATAGGGATTTCCTTCTTTATCTCTCAGCTTTTGAATCTCCCATTGCTATGGTATTGGTTCAAGAATTTGATCTTCATAAAAAAGACTTAATCTACTATTTGAGTAAGAGCATCTTGAATTGCGTTACTCACATGTAGAGAATTTGGCTTTAGAAGAAGTACTTGTTGTCTAGAGACTATATTCTCCTTCGGAATAATTTAATTATCATAGAAATTAATATGTTTCATCACATCTTGATACAACGAATAATTGGGGGAAAGTATTCCAAATGGATAGTAATCTTACAGGAATTTGATCTAAAGTTTGTGTCGGCTAAGTCGAAAAATATTTTGTGTTGACTAAGCTTATTTTGGAGTTTCCCCAAGATGGTGAAGAGTAAGTTGAAGTTGAGTATTTACCCAATGAACATGTATTCCTCATCACCTCTAGTGACCCTTGGTATGAAGACACCCTTGTTTATTTCTAAATCCAAAAGTCCCCCTCTCACATTTCTTGTTACAAACATTGATGTATTCATCACCATGCGAAGAGATACCTTATTATCATTGAAAATTTGTATTTTCATGTGGTTGATCTCATTTTGCTTCAATGTTTGACTCACGAGGAAACAAAGAAGGTTTTAAATGATTTCCAAGGTGGAGCCTATGGTGGTCATTTATATGGGTTAGCCATTGCCTAAAAAATCTTAAGTGACAAAAACTTTTGGCCATCTATTTTCAAAGATCGCGTCGAAGTAGTCAAGAAATGTCATATGCGTCAGATCTACACAGAAAGTATATGCATGCACCCCACTTCAATATATCATGTTGTTACCATCAACCCTTTTTTCAAATGGGGTATGGATTTCACGATGTGTAGCCTAGATTTGGTGTAAGGCCACGAGTATATCATTATAGCCATTGACTACTTCACCAAGCCATCATCATTTACATCCTTCATCATTTTTATCTTCATAGGATGAAATTTTGTTCCCTCAATATCCATCCATTCACAACATTTAAAAAATTTGAAATCAAGTGTTTAAAACATGTTATCGATTAATGTTAAGAAATTCATTTTTTAGTAAATAGTCAAAGAAAAACTTCGTATTGCTTACCTTTTGATCCACCTTATTCCTCTCTTTGCAAAATTTCTTAAACCTTTTACGCTCTTTTGCACTCAAATTGCGAACAATATTATTGAGTTTCTTCAATTTGTTGCTCTGCATGACATACATCAACCAATACACGTCATTGATTAAAACCTATTGATAATTCAAATATATAAACTTAAAGAACTTTCCTTATTCTCTTGTTGGGATGAGATGCCATCGTGCTTGTTGCAATAAGTTTTTTTCCTTGAACTTCTATTGGATGTATTCTAACAAAAAAAACATGTGATATTGCACGATTATTTTTGTTAGCATATAATTGTCAAAGTATACACAATCACTATTATATTGCATAATCAATTAATAGCACTACTTGTTTACACTTGATAATATTTTGCATTAAGGTCCATGTTAGTGAATCATTTGGCCACAGGCCTTCGATTATGGATCACCTTCATAGCACCTATAATTCAATTGTAGCTCGAGTGTTCATTTAGGTACCACTTCCCAATGAGTATTATTGATTACCTTGCTTCATATGATATTATGGGGGGTGGTTTGCCAAAGGTATACTCTTATAAATTTGTTAGAAGCTATGACACAATGATCTGTACATAAAATTATAGTTGAATTCCCATAAATCCTAGCAATAAACATGGATTAATAAACACTAGGGGCTCCAACTCCACCTCATTTCCAAGAATGTGTTCAAGATGCACACAAAATCCATAGAGTTTGAGACCATATAAATTTAGGTTTCTAACCCAATTAGATTTCAAGAGATTTCTTGATAGCATTACATGCCTTCATATAGCACTTGGTGTAGTGAAGGATTCCATGTGTCTTCTAAATATGTCTCATCATTCTCTCTATGAACTCTACACATCAAAACCATTACCATGAAGGGGTTTGAGTTCTTTGTAGCATAGCTTCTTGAGGGGTTTTTACGAGATGGTGTATTGATATTCCACCAACCCTCCATTATCTCACTCATATGTGTTTTTCATAGAATCTCGCCACATAACCCAAGGTTACGTGCCATTTAGGTTGTGGGAACTTCAAGATGACCATGAGGACTCTAGATGCATAGTAGCTTATGCACTTTGGTACATTTGAATAAATACGCATGTTGTCAATACAAGTTCTCTCTATTAACCATTTAATTTTGTTTGAACATGGCATGATCTTTGCTCAAGTTGTGAGGCTATTACAATAAGATTGATGAACCATATGGTTCATTTGTAATTTATCGATTGTATCTTCAGATGTGTTTGGCATTAATTTATAATGTGGAACATTGGTATATGTTTTGAACAACTAATGGTAGTTCTTGGTAAATTTCAATCCAGTGGTATAATATGTATTTGTGTAAACAATAATGGTCACCTACTTGAGGTTTGGTTCAACAATAGGTTCTAATCCTTTGGGCTTCATTCTCTTATTTGGAGACATGGGGGATATGTTAATTTATAGGTTTTCCATTATTCCAACAAAATTTCATTCAACAAGGTTAGTTTATAGATATTTCAAACTCAAATAAATCCATCTTTGGGAGTCAGGACATTAGTGACAATGAATTGGCCTAGTTCACGGATAGAACATGAAAATTCTATGTTTGGTGGAGATTTGGCTTGAAGTGAGGGAATAAGATGAAAATCAATACTTACATGTCAAGCAAGTTTGTATGATTAGAGATTGAACTTAAATGTAAATGTATGTTTCCATATTCAATGGGCTTGTGCAATATGAGAAAACTCATAAGGCTTAAGCCAATTTATAGTACGACCCAAATGACCAAATTGTGTTATGGTCAACTGCGATTCTAATGTAAACTTATCTGCTCATGTTCTAAAATCCTATTTGCATTACAAAATCAAATACTTGAATTAGGTAAAATGATTCAAGGTCAAATTTGGTATTCACCATTTAAGGAGACATGTGACAAGAAGGTGCCTTCCCAATAGAACACTCAATGTGCTAATAAGTCTAATCAATGGAATGCTTGTAAGGAAAGGGAATGATTGTGAGTTTATTGTTGACAATGGAACAAGTTTTAGATTTAACAATATAAAATCATGAATGGAAAAGAGTGGATTCATTGGCCACTTAAAACAACTTTGGATCCCAACTAGTGGTGGGTGGTTGGCGTTAAATGCCAAATTTTCTCATATTTATGATTCTCTAATGGAATCTCTTTGTGTAAGGATTTTTTTTAATGCTCGATGAATCATTGAATCAAGGGAGTGGGATCCACTCATTGGAATTTATGGCAATGAAGGTGAATAAATTTTTCTATTTTGTAACATACCCCCAACCTTTCAATATTAATTACTATCATGCAAAAAAAAATCAAAGGTGGTAGGCCCCACATCAAGAGTTGACACCAAAAGACTCTAGCCTTCACAATGTAACACCTAAAAGGCCTTGATTCCCAAAGTTCAATGTTTTCGATGCAATAAGTTTATGGAGGTTGTGAATCACACAATAGTCATTGGGGAGGGGAGGGGAAAAGGTCGAATGGTATGGACTTCAAATTCTTATTTGAGATTCAATCATAGAAGTGGCAAGTCCCACATTGGAATTCGATCATTGGAGGCAAACATGCACCCAATATTGCTCAACAAAATAACCCAAAGTTCAATGTTGAATGTATCAAACGTTCTTGAAAATTTTAAAAGGTGAGTCTTTCCCTTGGGGATTCGAGAGTGAATCATTTCATGTTTTAGAACACGGAGCTTGAAATTGCCTAAAGCCTTGATGTAAATTTGGGTTAAGATAATTTTATATAGGTGGGTATCACCATTGGGTGTCTCATCTTTGGAAGCAAAAAGTGAGGTTAAAAAGGTGTTAAATCTCCATGATCCTTGTAATTGTTCAAGATTATGTAGAGTTGGGCCTCACTCATTGGACATCATAGTTTGAAATATTGTTTTGCTAAAAGATAATAGAAGTACCAATACTTATTATTGAGCAATTCAAAACATCTAATCTCAACCTTAGATTCAAAATGCATGGAAGGGAATAGAATGTTGCACCACAATGGCTCAATGCTAGATTGTTTATTACAAAAACAATAAAACTACTCATGTTTAAAGAGGGAGAGTATATATGCACCTCTTAGGTCAAAGGGAAAGAATTTTGACCTCTATGTGAAATTGAGTACAAGGAAATACATAGCTTTCCAGGGGTATAGTTGCAGAATCCATTCTAAATACTAGTAAGAACACATTGAAGTTTTGGGAATGAGGATGCCTTAAGCTTTGAAAGATAAACCTCGACCTAATTTTTTTTAGAAAGATAATCAATACAATTGACCTAACTAGAAGAACCTTGGATTTAGGAAGATAAGATAAATATTATAGCATACCAAGCCTTAAAACTCTTAAAAGAAAAAACAAGGTGGACCCATACTTTGAGTATGGAAGGGTTGAGGGATCAACAATGTCCTCCTGTAGTAATTGACTATGGTCAATTGTCCCATAAATGTTTAGTAAATCAATATATGTATTGAAATACTCAGAGAAGAAATATATCAAATGGAATTATCTAAATTAACACCACCGATTAACTTGAAAGAATATTTCTATGTCACCACCAGTCCTCCAAAGCGATTGATTGTATTGGTGAATTTAAAAACACGGGCATGAAAATAAATTTTGAGCAAAGACTTACAATTTGTCTCGTATATTATAGTTTCCTATACAAATATAACATCAATTTGATGTACACAAAAGTTCATCCATGGGAGCACATTTGATGGGCAATTCCCAAGACCTTCTTATTTATGCAAAGTAAAATCACAGGGAATTGTCCTTGGGACTTCCCTTGCTCTAAGCACCTAGTAAATAGTTATTTGTCTCCACTCCAATAATCGTATTTATGCCTATGATATTGCCTCTGCCACATTAGATTACCCCCAAGACCTTATCCTCCGCTTCCTCATGCGTATTCTCATCCATCTCTCCTCCCAATATTTAGATTAATCTCATTTCCCTCTTCTTGGACTTGGATCTAGTGATGTATATATGTTCTATTATGGTGGTCCCAAAGGACTACCCAAATCGAAATGGAGTAGCTTGTGGATACACTATCCTTTTTGCTCAAGAATTCAACTATGCACCTCCTTGGATCTTTATATGTGACACTAGACGTATGGGCTCCTTGGCCTTCACTCTCTAGTGTTATTGTGATATCGCCTAGATGAATCCCTTGATCCAGTACTCAATGGGGATCCAACCCCTCTATTTTTTCATTGATCTAACTGGGTCCATGCAAATCTTTTTTATTACTCTACTTGGTGCTTCCAATATATCTCTTACACTCCTAGTTTGAGGATTGCTTGGTTGTGGAGGATCTTTTATTTTGTATAGGGAAGGTATATCTTCAATATATTATTTTTGCAATGAGGATTCATAATTGGGGTACTTGAAACAATTAGAGGGTCATAAGGCTTACTTAGGTATAATTTCTCTTGGTATTGTTTGTCCTCGTCTCGATGCTTGTACCCTCATATCTACAAGCAAGTATATGCCATATCTGCATATTCTCTATAAATTCAATATTTTGAAGGGATGTTGACGTAATCTAAATTTTTCTAGTGGGTCCTCAACTTGACGTTTAAAGACAAGACTTTTGGTATCCCATTATTTAAATTCATCTCCACACATATCCTAGATACCTTAATCTTCTCCGTGGTAAATGTTTTTTCATCAATCATAGGAAACTTTATAGCTTGTCCCCAACCATTCTCAAGATAAATGGACTCCAAAACTCAAGTGGAAGGTGAGGCAATTTTACCCACATTTGTAATTTGGAAATTTATTCCTAAAAGAGATTGAAATCTGGTTTCTAATCTCAAATGTAGAGCCATAATCAATGATTGAAACAAGGTCCTAGTGCTTTGATCTTTTATGAAATTGTCTCTTGAAGTGGAAAATGGTCAACTCTCAAGACCCCATATGTAACTTTGGGGTATATCCCAGGGTTTCGCTCCATTCAATAGTGACCTAACCTTTGATAGCTTTTTTTCAAATAGTTCCTTACAAATGAATCTTCTAATAAAATGCTTATTGTGTATATTTGGGGAATGTGTTCTTGAACAAACTTTCCTCCAGTTCCAGGTGCAACTCTCCTTGTGTCACTTAACACACTTAACTTTTTTCATCTTCCTTTTTGTTGGTTTTGGAGTTTTCTCAAGGTCTTTCTTCTATTTCCATGTGTCCTTGATGTCTTGTCTCTTTAAGACTAGGGGATATGAAAAAGTATATATGGAGGAACATAGTCCTATAGAGTACATGTAGGCACGCTGAAGGAGATTATACCATTTTGATCTGTATGGAGGCCTATGAAGGAATTATTGCCTAGGTTTGGCATCTTATGTTCTAAGTCCCACCTCCATCCATTGTTCATACCTTCTAATCATTTATGTGGTTGATGTGATTCACTACTTGTCAATAATTATAACACTCCTCTTTATCTCCCCAAAGTACTGAATTGGTATAAAAAAATCAACTTCCTCCTTACTCGATATGCTTTTGCTTTGGATGTGGAGTTTGTTTGATTAGATGATAGTTGGTGGATTTAGGTTGGTGCCTCCATTTTTCAACATATAGCTCATAAATAGTTCAACAATTGGTTTATCAACTATCAATTCATGAATATTCCAACAATTAGTTCATGCATGTCTCGTTTGAGATTAACTAGGTGAGGAAAGTGAAACATGTACCTCCCCGTCGATCAAGCCATTTCCCCTCAACACTCACACATTGCACATTGCACACACACACACACACACATGTATGTATATGCGTGTGTCTCATGTTTGTTGGGTGTAGTTTGAGTAGTTGTGAGGAAATTTGTTACCCTCCCCACTCAAGTTCAAATCCCACTTTGTGACATGTTTGCTCTCAATGAGCCAACTATCAATGAGCTATAAATGATCTATTCATTAGTTATTGACTTGGCCTTGTGCCCTTAAGTATGATTATAGGATTTACCCCAGGTACCATCCTTAGTACTCAAGAGGTTTCACTCGGTATATACTACCTTGAAAAAAAGAAAGAACAACAAAAAAAAGGAAAGAAAAAAGTGTGTGTGTGTGTGTGTGTGTGTGTAAACGCGCGCGCGCACACACACACACACACACACGTGTGTGTGTGTGTGTGTGTATGTATACGCGTGTGCGCACACAAACACACACACGTGTGTGTGTGTGTCAATTGGGTTTAGCTCGAGTGGTTG
>NWUY0300013069.1:0-11435 GCA_004151065.3 Larix sibirica
GCCAAGAGGAAGATCGACGATAGGGAAAGGATCCAGAAGATGAACGTACATGGGATTTAACATTTTCGCAAGCCGAAGCGAAGTACTCTGCGTTGATCATAGATAAACGGATGAGATAAAGCCCGCAAGAGATCGACTGTCGATGCAGCATTTCGTAGAAGGAAGGAGATCGGGAGTTAACAACGAGAGTTGCGGAAATGCCATTGCAGGACAGTTGTTGCGGAAGTATTTTCAAGATATTGTGAAGAGCGTGCTCGTAATCCACAATCCGCTTCTGCGGAAAGGAAGCATCTGCACTGCGGGAGTGAGAGTTGCGGAAAGGCTTGTTGTGAAAGTCGCGTTGCGGAGGCATACTTGCGGAAAGAAGGTATTCCACAAGGCTATTGTAGAAGTCTCTTCCTGACAGGAAAAACATTGTGGAAGGCCGATTTTGTAGGTAATACCCATCATTGAGAAGGACCTAGCTGGTTTTTTTTAGCTAAGGTTACTGGTTCGATTTCAGAGAATCACGAGATTTCCTGGGGTAAGCGGGTTGGATTGACTTTTGTCATTCCTTCCTGCGTCACTGCTCCACCTACACCCACTAATTTAGGTATTAGAAAATTGACTGGGGAGACAAAAAAGAGATAATTAAGGGATTTAGGTGCACAGTGATGCAAGAGAGACACTTGTTGCATGAGGATAAATATTAGGAATTATTAAATTAAAATATTATTTTTGCATGAGAGGACACATGTCATGCAAATTTTGGGCTATAAGAGAAAGGGAGGAGAAGGAGAGGATATCTCTCATTCTCCCTGGTGTTGGATGGAAATTGTAATAGAATTTTCCATTTTATTATGATTCCTTCAATTTTGGTTGATATCATGTCTGGGGGTTGGGAGATCCCATCGGAAGTTCAAGGCTGGTATGTTCTTACGACCCCGAAGCTCGGGGGTGTCTATGAGACTGATTGCATAATCCTATGGTTGGGTGGAAAAGCTAGCGATTGCTTCACCTATGGTTAAATAAGCTTTTATTGGAGGGATCTAATGGGTGAAGCGGACGACAAAGGAAAAGCTGGATCGATTAACGATCACTACTCCTTCGGCAGCGGGATTGATCGATGGTTGACAGGTTTATGGTTCCATTGGTATTTGCTAAATTTTATTTTTTTTTGGTGTAATTTAGTTTTCTATCATTGATAAGATCGAATCTATTTTATATTATGTTGATAAGTTTCGGATTAATTTTTGGGGATGACCCCCGAAATGGGGGTCCCTACATTTGGTATCAGAGCCAGTCAAGCCTTGAGGGCACTCGACTCATATTAATGAGGTGTTCTTTGGTGAATCGTCAAGCAAGGGTCGCTTCGGATCGGACAATATTTCATCAAACTTACGAACATACGACTCATCACCAAAAAAAGGTTCACCTATCTCATCTACTCTTTTATCTTTTGTTAAATTTCTTATGGTTGAATGTATGATAATGAATTGTGTAGGTTTATTACTGAAAAATTGTATCTCTATATTGATTATTTCCTTTAAAAACTTGATCCGGGGATCACTGGAAAGTTGTATCTCTGTATTTGGGGATTTCTTTTTATAAAACTTGATCCGGGGATTACTGAAAAATTGTAGCTGTGTGTTAATTTTTTTTATTTTTATTTTCTCTGACTCTTTAAGATATTAATGATAGACTAAGACGTTTGCAGTTCTGTTTTAATTATTTAAGAATTCTGTCATGAATCCGAGAGTTTATTGAAGGGTTGTACCTCTGTGTTTAACTGTTTTATAAAAAAAAGGAGAAACTGTGTTTATGCAAGCGTAAATCTCCAGATCAATTTTAATTACATCCATCTCCATTTATGAAGTCAGATATCTAGATCGATTTAATCTACACCCATCGCTGTTCATGTAAGTTATTCTCCAAATTGACTTTAAATTACACCCACCACTGTCGTGTAAGAAAATCTCCAGATCGATTCTAATCTACATCCATCTCTGTATGTGAATTTAAATCTCCAGTTCAATTTTCAATTACACCCATCTCAGTGGGTGAAGCAAATCTCCAGGGCGAGACTGTATCCCTCTCCATTTTAAGAGTATTTATTTCAATTTTAATTATTCAGAGATATTTTGAGTTCTGAAATTGGGTATTTGCTGTGTATTTTTCGGTGTTAAATTAAAAAAAAAAAAGACTGTGCCCGTTTTAATCATTTCTAGAAACAATGTACATATATCTACAAACTGTAGGATTGAAATCTTTGTATATTCCTATGAGGACAGCGTAGATCCTCTGCCAGTTTGTTTAAGTTTTGAATCTACTTATATCTCTGAATCGTATTATTGAAATCTCTGTCAAAATTTATGGCCCTACCCATATCGCATGAATCCTACTTCTATACCTGTGCAATACATATTTATACTTCTTTTTGTAAAATGCACGTCTTATTGTCCAAATATTATTGATCTAGCTCTATGTATCTAATGCGAATATTACTGCGACTTGAAGAACTTGATCAATCCATTCACTAGTTTGGTAGAGATTTTCTTTATGAAATCTAATGCTAGATAGTGGAGTAATTACCCACTGACATTAGTGGTATTCAACTGCTGCACTTATGTTCCTGTTGAGCATCGAGCCCTCCATAGAGTTTGGCAGAGTAATTTACATATTTATGTTCACGTTCCCTCATGCTTCAAGCTCCCTTTCCTCGACATAAAATTCACTACAGTCAAAACTAGCTTGCATTCTAGGATCTTGGAGTATGGCCGTGCTGCAAAATGTTAACTATTTTTCTGTAAATTTGAGAGACGGATCTATTGGGTAACTAATCTCGTTCCACCACAATATTCTCGACTCGGCTGAGAAACTGGATGATTGCAGATTCAATTAAATCCCACCACTTACTTGAAATATGGCGTTAGTTTAATACTTTATTGGTATTTATAAATTCAATTAATGATTGTATCCAAGGTAGATCAAATCTACAGCGACGAGATAACTTTCATCAGTCAATAAGATCTCCTGATCGAACGGGAGTATAATGTCTTTATGTTTATGCGTGATATCACACATGAATGGATTTTCTATAGTTCATGCATCCGATCATTTATTAGACTTTCTGTCATCGGTAAAAGAATGTCCTCACCGGTGTAGAAGGGTTCCTGGTGCTACCTTTGATCTCTACGTTTCTGTAGGCCTACAACCCAAATTTTAATCTATTAACTAAGCTGGCACAGATTATTTGACTACACTCAGCATGGATTGGCAATATCCCCATTGAGAACAAGATTTAAATCTCACATTCTACAGTATCTCCTCCGTCTATTTAACTATGTAACGATCCACTATTGCATCTCAATCATTTCCCATTGGTAAATCCCATTGCATTCGGGGTCGACTTCATACTAGAAATTGTTTCTATTAAATTGCTAAATCCGCGTTTATGCAAGCCTACAACCCAATTGTTGATCTATTAACTGAGCTGGCACAGATTATTTGACTACACTCAGCGTGGATCGGCAATATCCCCATTGAGAACAAGATTTAAATCTCACATTCTACAGTATCTCCTCCGTCCATTGATGAATTGAAACTGCTTACCCTCCTTCTCATCTTCCACGACCAACAGATGTAAGACGGGTTGATAAATCCCATTGCATTCAGGGTCAACTTCAGACTAGAAATTGTTTCTATTAAATTGCTAAATCCGTAGGACTAGGAAAGAGAACTCCCATCCTTCATAACGTTTCGATAACCAGCAAAGCTTGTTGTGATCTTGACCTTCTTTTCTCTAAACGTCGTGATCCGGTCAATTGGCTCCTTAGACAGATACTCGACGGGGTGTCAAGCTCTCGGGCATCACAACACTACCACCTAAATTCGACCTTCCTTTAGACTCATCCGATGGTAAATGATGCTCGGCAAGGATTTGAGAGGAAATCTTGCGGAGGTAGATTAGGGTAGTTGAACGTTTTACGGTTCCTTGTAACTCTATTTTATTTTAGTGATTGACAAAACGTGTAACCATGCTCTACTTCTTAATACGGTTTTATATTATATGTTTTTATTTTTACCATAACGTGGGGATAGATTAATTTAGTTCCGGTAAATCAGCTACTGCGTGCTTTGACAAAATGACAGACCAACACTGTTGGACACGATTCTCTGATATCTGAAAATTCAGAATCCAAGGCATTCCAACGGACATAATCCAGGTAGCTCCTGACGCAGAAGGACGAAGGAGAAAAACATTAGGGAGGCACAGCTCCTCATAGACGACAACAATAGACTGAGAACAGAAAAGCAATATGGTTTTATTCTTACGCTCCTGAGGGCCGGATCTGCGGAGTTCATTTGTCAAGCTTTTCCAGCAGCTTGTTGACGGCAGTCTCCAGCGCACAGATGCGATATCCAAAATCCCCATGAACATTGGCAACGTCCTTGAAATTGGTGAAGACTCCTTCCTAATTAAACTCATCCAGATCCTCTCAGGGGGCCGAGAGATCTTCACGGAGCTTTCTGAGATCCTCATTGAGTAGGTCCCATCTTTTCTCCCCAGTTGCGATGGTCGATTGCAGGAGCTTCTCTTGCTTGTTTGATTGAATCTGTAGCCTTTCCAACACTTGTTCCAGGACGTCGAATCTTTCTTCGACGGTTGGCCCAGATGCGGCTGAAGAACTCATCGATGCCATGAGAAATTGAAGCAAGGGGTGTGAGGATCCTTGGAGCAGAGATTGGGGGCCGAACAGTGGACGGGAGAGCAACAGACGCAAGCCGAGACTGTGGGACAGCAGCCGCGAGCTGATCCTATGGAACAACTGACGCGAGTAGAACAGTGGACAGGAGCATTTCCTTTGGAACAGCAATCTCGTAATCCCTTGGAGCAGCGAATGAGCATATGGGAGCTACGAGCTTGGGTGGAGACGATATGAACCTTGGATAAATAGGAGAGATGCCGATCGGAGAGGTCATGGGGCACATAGAATCCAAATATTTCTGCAGAGATCTTAAGATAGAGAATCCTGACTCTGCATAGCGAAAGTACTGGAGTACGCTGTAGCAGCATTGAGTGTTGCAGCTAGAGATCACAGAGAGGTTTCTATCACGGGATGTCGCACCGGCTGTCAATTCCATCAACCTGTAATGTACTCCTTCCCAGGAGAGTTCCCCGATTAGCTTCCCTGTCAGCCAACGAGTTCAGCCCATGGAGGATGTGAAGGAACCTTATGGTCTGGAACTTTCTAGTCAGAAGCAGGATTTTTTGGTAAATCAAGGCCATTTTCAGATGGGAAGGCCGCCTCTTCGTGGTCAAAGCTTGAATAAGAATTCTTGAGTCACTGAAGACCGTGAGATTGGTGATTCCTTTAGAGAGAGCCATAGTCAATCCTTGCCAGAGACCGCAGGATTCAACAATGTTATTTGATTCTACACCTAACCCCCAAGAGTAGGTGCATGCAATGTTTCCATCAGTGGAAAGTAACACACCTCCTCCCCCAGCAACTCCTGGATTTCCCTTAGAAGCGCCATCGAAAAACAGGAAAACTTCGTTAAGGGTGGCTCTCCAAGTGAGAAACTCATATTCCTCTAGCCGGATTTCCTAGGCAGCAAGCTTCGGGGCATGGGACAAAGGGCGAAGCTGAGTATTTGGAGCGATTAGAGTCAACCACTGAGTCTCTTCAAGGAGAATCTAACTGGCATTTCTTAGGGAAGAACAATGGTCTAGGGCCTCACCGAGGATCGCTCTGATTTGGATGGCTACTTTGGAAGGAGGGCATTCTTCTTCTCTGAAGATGTGATTGTTCCTCTCAAGCCAGATTTTCCAGCAAGTTGCTTTCAGAATCCACCTCTAGGCCATATTAAGCAGGATTTTTTTGGGAAGCTAGAAAGGGGAGAGACTCATCCAATTGGAAAATAACTCTTGGATGGTATCACGAAGCTTAAGATTAGAGTTCAGTGCAATGGACTCTCTCCAGACAACTTTAAAGTAGGGACACCCGAACATTAGATGATCGGCAGTTTCTTCCTCTGTTTTGCAAAGGGGGCATCGAGACGGACCTTCCATTCCATGATTTCGCAAATTTTCACTAGATAGGATACTTTTGTGGGCCAGAGTCCAGCAGAACATATCAATTTTAGGGATGAAGGCCTTTGTCCATAGGAAGTTCCACACTACTGGATTAGGGGCAGCATAAGGGATTGCTTGGAGGGGTTGATATCCTTCAGAGGCTAAGTAAGTTCCTGAATTGCTCCCCCACCCCCTTCTACCCTTGGACCCTTCTTTGATAGGGGATTTTCCTTAAAGAAAATGCACAAGCAGACTTGCTTCCTGTTCTAACTCTAGTGGGTAATCACCCAGATCCCAACCATCCCAGTTGTTATCTTCCCAATAAGATAGGTCCCATAGGGAAGTCGCTCCTTTCTCCATTAACCAGATTTTGATATTGTTCAATTCCCTTCGATGACCCAGAGGTGCTTCGCCCAGGATGAAGTCCTCCCACACTTTAATTTTCCTGCCATTCCCTAGAACCCAATAGAGGTTTTCTTTGAAGAGATCCAAAGCCTTGAGACACATTGCATATACCGGGGACCCGGTTCTGAGCGGCGGCTGGGAGTCAAGAAACCGCAGCCTGCTGCCAAGCAAGTATTTTTTGCGCAAGATTTCCTTGTTCCAACTTTCTTTCCCTGAAACTAACTGCCAGAGTAACTTAGATCCCATGGCTAGGTTTTGTTTGGCTATGCTCCTCACTTGCAGACCACATTTGCTGCGGGGTTTTTGGATTTTCCCCGGCTGACCAGATGAAGCTTTCTTTCGTTTCCTTTCCCTCCTTCCCAGATAAATTTTTTGAGCAGACTTTCTATTTTGCGAATAACAAAGCGAGGGGAAACCAAAACAGAGGATTGGTATATCAGAATGCAATTCAAAACAGATTTAAGGAGAACCGTCTTACCTGTTATATTGAGCCAATTTGGCCCCCAGCTTTGGATTTTTGCTTTAAGTTTGTCTAAAATTGGGGACCATTTCGCTGAATTGAGGGCGGTTTTGTAGATAGGAATGCCCAGATAAGTGAATCCGTCCCAGTCAAGTGTTCCTTCCATTTCCAATACTCTAGCTATTTCTCCAAGCTCTCTAACAGAGCAATTCTAGCTGAAAATTTTGCTTTTTTGAAAATTAATTTTGCTCCCTGAAACCTGCTTGTAGATTTCCAACTCCTACTTGAAATAATTTGTTGACTGAACACTTGCTCCTCCCAGAAGCAAGGTATCATTTGCAAATTGCGCGTGGTTTATTTCACGAACATTATTCGCCATTTTGAGGCCCAGAAGAGTGTGGATCTCCGGACAGAAATTTAGCTGAAAACTCAACACGGAAGCTTGAATAGCATAGAGTAGGGGGGAGAAAGGACAGCCTTGTCTGAGACCCTTGGAGGCTTGAAAGAAACTGGTAGAGCGCCCATTGACCAAGGGGACAATCCAAGGTGAGCACACACAACCTTTGATCCAGCTAATGAAGGCATTCGAGAAGTCAAACTTTGCCATGATAGCAAACAGAAAGTCGTGCCTTACACGGTCAAAGGTGTTGGCTAAGTTGAGCTTGATGACCATGCCTTTCTCATTGCGGTGGCAGCTTGAATGAATAGCTTCTTGGACAAGGATGATATTGTCAAGAATCTTCCTTCCTTTAATAAATATGCCTTGATTTTCTGGGATGACCTTGGGAAGGATTTTTTTGAGACTGGAGGTAATGATCTTGGTTATCAGTTTATACCCTATGTTGCACAAGGAAATGGGGTGAAATTGAGAGAAGCTAGATGCTCCATTTTCCTTAGGAATTAAAGCAAGAAAGGAGGAATCGGTGCTTCCTCCCAAATTGTTAAAATACCACGAATTCTGAACCATCCCTAGAAGATCGATCTTTATTATTGACCAGCAACAAGTGAAAAATCTGGCTGTGAAACCGTCGGGACCAGGAGCGCTTTCAGGTTTCATCAAAGACAAAGCAGTCTTAAGCTCCTTCATGGTGATGGGGGATGTCAGGAGATCATTGGAATTAGTTTTGATGAGTAGTGGGATGAGGTCAAATGGGTGGGACATGGTATCAAGAGGGTCCTCATTAGGAGCAGTGAACAAATATTGAAAGGTGGAGATGGCTGCCTGTTTTATTTCCTCGAAATCTTTAAGCACAATCCCCTGAAAATTTATTTCACTAACCGCTTTGAAGTTTTTCCTGGCCTCGGCTTGCTTATGGAAATACTTTGTGTTTTTATCCCCACTTAATAGCCAGAGGCTTCTGGACTTTTTCCTCCAATACTCCTCCTCTACTCTACAGCCCGAGAGGTAAATTTTCTGAAGCTCCCCTTCTTTTCAGAGGAGACTCTCCGACAAAGGAGTGGATTCCAAATCAAACTAGTGGGCTTGTAGATCTGCTTGGGATTTTTTCCTTCGAGTTATGGGGGATGTTATTTGTTTCACCCATTCTTTCAGGTCATGCTTAATCCTTTTTAACTTTTCTTCCTAGATGAAGGATGGAGATCCTCTGATCTGGCGGATCCATGAGTCCGAGACAACTTGAAGGAAGTCTTCATGCTGAATCAAGAGCGGACTAAAGCGAAAGAGGATAGGGCCCAGTTCATGATCCAAGGTGAGCTCAAGTAGAATGGGTTTATGGTATGAGGTACAGTGGGGGCGAATTTTGGAGGGGGCTAAAAGACCAAAGTTTAGGAAGGAGGAGTGGACGAGAAACCTATCAATCCAGGAAGCAATGTGACCAGGCCCCACCCGTTTATTGGACTAAGTAGATTTCCCTTTGACTGGCTTGATGTCAATGAGATCCCAGCTCAGAATGAGATCTTCGACCAATTCTCTTGAAGGATCCCAGATAGGAGACCCCCCTTTTTTCTCATCGGAAGCAAGAGTAACATTCAGGTCTCCTACAATAACGATGTTTTCTAGGTGCTGCAGATTAAGGAAGGACTCAAGCATATCCCAACACTCTTTTTTCTCCGAAAACAAAATAGGAACATAAAGATTGAATAAACTTACATGACGGCCTGTGGTTTTGTGGATGAGCTTCATGAAGAGCCAATGCATGGAGCATTCTTCAGAATCTAGATCGTAAGTCTTGGAGTCCCAGAAAGTGGTGATCCCCCAGAAGCACATCTGGAGCTGATAGCTTTCCGTGGACCTTTTTTCCAAAACGTTTTCCTAGCTTGGAGGAGAGCAGCTTCCTCCATCTTCGTCTCCTGGATGAGAAGTATCTCAGGATTATGGATTCTTACAATATCTTTCATTGCTTCTTCTTTTAAAGCCGAGCCTAAACCTCTGCAATTCTAGGAGATGTATCGCATTAATTACTGTGGGAGGTGGGGTTGGCCTCTTTGGAGGCCGTTCCTTTCTTAGATCTGGTATTCATCATTCCTTTTAAGGTTTCTTGGGATCCTTGAAGAATGTCCCTGTAAGTTGTTTCCTCTCTCTTCTTTTTTTATTTATTTTCTCCCTCTTGGATTTTTGAAAGGGGTGGCATGTGAGCTGCTTGATTCAGAGGCTCCATCATCCGTGTCATCCCCAAGCTCTATTTCTAGAAGAGAGGGTGGTTCTTCTGATTCTTTGGACGCTGCTGGTGTTTCAGAACAATTTGCCGATGAAGCAAGAGCCTCAGTGGAGGTGATTTTCCCAGGTTCCAGCGAACCCCCCGTTTGGGTTTCTTCATCTTTATTAATTGGATTTTCAAGAGCTACTTCTTCGATACTTGCCGTAGCTGGTCCTCCTTCCACTGGATCACTATCCTTTTGGGGTTCTTCATTGGAGGGGATGACAATTGGAGCTTCTTTTGATGCTTCCTAGGGGGGCTTACTAGAGTTAGAGGGCTAATCGACATTCTGCATGTTCCCGGTAGTATTTTTCGCTTGGTTCTTCGAGGCTGTCTTCCCTTTTTTAACCTTTTTGCAACCTTCCCCTTCTTCTAGAGGCTGGATTTTGGGACCGTTTCGTTGGAAATGGCCATGCTCGTGGTAATGGAGGCACTTGAACGGAAGTTGTTCATAATCCATCTTTTGGAAGTGTTGTCATGTCCCTACTGTTAATTTTACCGCTTCAGGAAGCCTAGCTTCAAGATCTACTTCTACACATATTCTAGCACAAGAGTACTATCCTTTATTTTTCAGCTTTGACGATGAAACGTCCCAGCGTGTTCCCAACTTTTTCAAGAGATTGAATATTCCAGCAATGTACAGGGAGGTTTGGCAGCCTCACCCATACTAGCACCTCCTTTGGGACGTCAACTTCAGGATCAAAATACGGGGTCCATCTATTAAGGTAAAGACCTTGGGTCCACATGAAATACGGACCGCTTCTAAAGATGAGATCTCGATCCTCCTTGGCGATAAATTCAAAGATGAAAAACGCTCGGCCAACCGGGTAACAGGTAACACTATTTTTTAACTGTGGCCTCCAGTTCCGTTGGATCCAATCATCAGCGGTTCTAGTTGTGGGCCAGAGCCCCATGAATTGGCCAACCATTCCACGCTCAGCTAGGGCCAGAGTAATCTTGATGGGCTATTCTTCAGGTAGAGCAATTTCAGGGATGGATTCCAGCTTCTTGACGAATTTCGGGATGGAAGGGGCCACCGACTTCTTCCCAGATGGTGCTATTAACCTTCGAAAGGCATCTTTGGCAGAGAGGGGAGGAGAGGGAGGGGGATTCCCTCCCCCAGGTGAGGCCAGGAGGGCGGAGGCCTGTAGCAGCTAGGGCTTGAGCGTGAAACTCTAAGCGGGCATGCGACGGCAACTAGGGCAGCAGCAGCAACAGCGATCCGGCTAAAAAAGTTTTATATTATATGTTATTACTCATTTAAGTCAAATAAAAATTTGGGATAGGTCATTGAATAATATGTCACTTAATTAGTAGAATATATGATAAACGATAAGGTTTCATATGTTGAAAATTTATAGAGGAAATGGCTTGATGTACACTTCACTTTATTTTAATTAATTGTGAGTTAAAATATGAGATTGTCATATGTGTCAATTGGAAGTAGAATAAGTATGCTTAGTTTAAGTTTAGGTCATGAATATCATGGTGGAAATGTATATTCATGGGGGCATCTGTTTTATACATATTTTATAATTGTCAACACATAGATTAAGCGGCACATAGTATAAGTCCCGGATAGGGGTATCAAGAAGAAAGGTTATGGTTTCATTTTAAAAGATTCCGTGTGGGTAGTGGATTCAAAATATTTAATTGACCTCTAAATTAGTTAGGGGTAGAAGTTGTAGGGAAAAGTTTAAGTCTCATTTTAATAAGCATGAATTAAAGTATGTGCATAAGTTATATTGTGGCCACCCTAATGAATGATTTTTACCAATCCCACCAACCATAGCGGAATATATATATATATATATATATATATATATATATATATATATATATATATATATATATATAT
>NWUY0300013069.1:17910-28136 GCA_004151065.3 Larix sibirica
CGAAAACATTATCATTGTTAACGTTATAATCTATTCGTCGGATATGAGATGACATTCGTCGGATATGCGACATATATCACCGGATATCCGACGGCCGTCGAATATTTGACAATTGCATATATCAATTTTAAAAAAATTAATTAAAATTCGTAATTATAAAGATGAAATCCGACGACATGATCAATTTCGTGGGAATTCATCGGATTTTATCGTTGGATTTTGGGTTCAATTTTTTTTGTGTAGATTTGCTTGAATCCACTAATGGATAATCCAAGCAGAAGATTTTGGAGCATGATCCACTTCTTCCCAAGAGGAATATACCTCCATAAATCTTATCAAGCATCACACCTACTTGNTTACTCCTCTTTTGATTGCCAGTAAAAAAATTCCATCCTCAAAACATCGTGGTCGTTATGTTCCCTTGACATTATTTTTAGTTTAGTTGGCCGAAGTCTTATTGATGATCACCTACCCTCTTTCTTTTCCACTCAAGCTCTCTTGCTTGAGTCCAATAAAATTACTTTCTTTTCCACTCAATCTCTCTTACTTGAGTCCAAGAAAATTACTTTAGCATGTTTGGATTGAATCATCAATTTTTCCACTCGGTGTTTTTCCATCTTTGTGTTGTCTTTCCCCAATCATGGATCCATAATAACGATCATATTATTTAGTATTCAATATTAGTCACATCATGGAAACTTGGTTCTCATCTCGGTTCCATTATTTATCGCCTTCACAAAATTCTCTTTATCTACGACAACTTCACAAATACTCAGTCACAACATCATATTGTTAATCCTTCCACAAAAAATTCACCTATTCATTGATCAACTATTAATCAATCATTAACATTTCACATACTCCTGTGATTTAACTATCACTACATATTAGTCCTTAAGCTTTGATCCTTATTCAACCCTTGCAATATGATTTCTAATCACCATATTTTATGCATAACATATAATGAACAAATATTCCTTCATTTTTTATGCACAATCATTTTCGTATTCATTTCAATTGCATACCCCTTGTGTGGTCCCACTATTAACATCATCTTTCTCTATGCACAAGGTATCTTTACTATGTAAGAAACTTTAAGTAATCTATGTTCAAGATCCTAGTAGCCATCATGTTACCTTGCTTCAAAACGCTTATCATGACATACCGATTATTATTAGGTCTGTTGCTTAGTTCCTTTAATAAATTTTACCATTTCCTCGCTAGCGGTCATCGATTTCCTTCCATGTTCCTCAATATCAATTATTTGTTCATGCCACCTCTAGCACAATCAAGAAAAATAATCGTGTGATTCAATACTCTCAACTTATTCCAAAACAATCATGTGATTCAATACTCTCAACTTATCCTATTTGACATTTTAAATCTTACTATCATCTACATGCATAAGCATGCTTATGCGAAGTCTTATCATGACATCCCGGAATCACAAATCATGGAATGTAAATATAAAAGTACATCTATGCATTTATCACCTGAAAATTACTTAGTTATATTCATACGCCAAATTTACAACATATATATAAATGAAGGAAAAAGAAAGACAAAATGATTCCTTTTCTCAAACACAAGTGGAAACACTACCAGCTTGACCTATAATCATTTGTCATAAAAAACCATTAATGAAAACAATTATAACTTTAGATTTTTAGTCTAGCAAATCTTGCAAAATTTACTTGGATCTATATGGACTTCACCCTAGCGGTATTGAGAAAAAATGGCCAGCAACGTAAGGCATTCTTTCATGTTCTTACACATCTACTATTCTGAAATATCATGATTACATTGTGTTCACCATGCAAACAAGAATAACAAGGAGAGAGAACATTAGTGACTTATTTTCTTGTTGAACCTGCCTTAACCTGCATTCAACTTGTCATATTCACCTATACATTAGTGACTAAAGACAAGAATTTAACTGTCAACTTACAATTCATCTTTTAAAATTTGTTTGTGAATGAGTCAAGGGGAGGGAGGAAAGAATTTCCATGATCATCACCTTAATGATTTCTCTTATCTACAAACACAACTCGGTTGTTAGTTCACTAGAAATTTGTATTTTCCGTCTCATTCTCCGCCCAAATAGGCACGGGTGCTGCAACATCAACACTAATACCACTTGTAATGTACACACAAATCCACTATGCATTTTAAGGGAAATGGGGTAATTTTTTTTTTAGGTAAGCACTGACAGGGATTTGAACTTGTTACCTTCCAACAAACAAAATATGTTAGCCTCAAAGTTTACAAGACGTTATAATTTCTTTACAATAGATTATACTATGAGAATAATGTCTTCTATTCATAATAAAAGTTCTAAGTACATTCTTATAATTCGTACTCTTACACATAAGAACATGTACACTTACTTTATTTCTCTTTAACATGAAGTGGTTTGAGACTCTTACTAAATGGATTCTATTCCTTTAATCATCATACTTGTAAAACTAATTTGGTGAAATTATCATTTGAGTCCTCAAATTTTATCCATAACTTATCGTTTATCAAACATGATCAAGATATGCAGCATGTCAATTAATCTCTGTTAATCTATGTTAATCCATGTTAAGATATGAAGCATGTCCATTAATCTATGTTAATCTATGTTAATTATCCTCAACAATTTATGCATAAGTAGTTAATCTTCTACTATTATAGGCCTTTTTAAATAAACCTTGGCTTGTACAATATATTTCTTTTCAAACTAATTATCATGTCAAGGTAAAATAAATCCAACTATCAACCTTTTAATAGCTTTCTATCACATCTTGGTTAATTATTATAAAATCAAGGGAACACATCCTTAAATAAGTACATTAAATATACTTCTATCTAACATTCTTCAGTTGATGTCAACACCATTATTAACACTATATTTACCTTTCAATTGTGTACCATTAACCAATGAGAATGTATTGTATATTCCGAGAATTAATAATAATTACCTTCCATATGTATATATAGTTGTCTAACTAAATCTTGTATAACCCTCTCTCTCTCTCTCTCTATATATATATATGCAACACATTTCTAGTTATGAAATTCATATGTATAATGAGATGTTCACATTATAATGATACATTTCGTACATCTTTGAACAACTCCCTTTTTCCTTCAATTATACAAAACATACTTATTTATGAAATAAGTTATTGTATTGTCAAAGTAGAGCTAAACCTTATGAAATTAAGTAATTTCTAATCTAATTTTGCATAGTGGAAGATCTTATCCACAATACAAAATTACTTAATATTCTCATGACAATTGAGATTAATTAACTAATCAACATACATTGTTCATAGCCATGTAACTTAAATGCTAAAGATACAGGAACAAAGGAATATAATGATGAATATTTAAAAATGAACAAAAGACCATCCATTCATCATTTAACTCATCATAACTTTATAAAAAAATGACAAATAATAATAACATAACATTGCTAAAATACTTATCTGAATTCATGTGACTGAAAGCAACTGAAGAAGTGATTGCAACTTTCCTCCCAACCTTTTGGCTCTCTTTCTGGAGTGTTTTGTTCCACCGAGAGGCTACCCCTGAGTTGGCAAGGAATCCACTAGGGTAGAGAGACATTTCACCTTCTTCCCTCTCTCTTTAATAATATTCCAAACATATTTATCTTACTTATGTAATATAGTGTATTTAATCACATTAATACTAGGGATATGCCCCTTTATTCTCTCTCGGTCTAGACATATTGTACTCACTTTATTTACTAGTAATACGAACAGGTGTATAGGGATACACCCTTTATTCTACATATATACAAAGCATTTGTTTAAGGTAAAACCGAATGACTACAAGCCAAGGGTTGCGCCCTTCTTGGATTTTTCTACTTATAACTATAAATAAGTTAAGATTATATCAAGAATTGTCAACCAAGGGTTGTTCCCTTGTTACAAATCCAAATTAAAGTACATCAAGCGAATGGCCTAGTGTTGAGCCCTCACTGCCCCATTCCCTAAATTTAATGTATAAGGTATACAAGGAAACATCAAGCCCTAGACTGCTACCATATGGAGTCTTTCTAGCATGGGTTCGATTCTCTCACTAAGGAGATCGCCCAACTCCATCAAAATAAAAACTAAAGTTTAAGCATTCAACAAGTTGCTAGATTAATTCAATCCTCTTACTAGAGAGATTTCCTAGCTCCATTGGACCAAGCTAAAACTTAAGCATTCAACAAACAAGCTACTAACATGGGATCGATTTTCTCATTGGAAAGATCACCCAGATCCAACTGTAATCAAACTAAAAATTAACATTCAACAAGCTACTTGCATGGGATCAATTCTCTCAATGGAGAGATCATCCAGCTCCAACTGTAATCAAACTGAAAAGTAACATTCAACATGCTACTTGCATGGGATCGATTCTCTCAATGAAGAGATCGCCCAAATCCAATTGTAATGAAACTGAAAATTAACATTCAACAAGCTACTTGCTTGGGATCTATTCTCTCAATGGAAAGATCACCCAACTCCAACTGTAATCAAACTGAAAAGTAACATTCACACTCAACAAACAAGCTACTTGCATGAGCTGAGTCTCTCAAAGATCACCCACCTATCAATCCTAAGGGAAAAGACAGAAGACTCTTTGAGGCAGTAACACCGGATCCTAAAATCTTGATAGAGTGTTAGTCCTAATGACGTAAGACAGGTCGGTCGGACCCTCTTGCTTGACAGAATCACACAGCTTACACACACATGTTCACAAAACACAAGATGTGAACTAGAAATGCCAATAAGTTGGCTTCTATTACTTGTATCATTTACAAAATTACATACAAACTAATAATCAAGTCGGCTTCAGCCTATTACAATATACAAAAGAAATCCCTGTTCTTTCTGTACGATCTGCCCTGTGTGATCCCCCCTCTTTCGAGCCTTCGCACTGGTCTTCTACTCTGCTATGTTGTCGTTCCCGAGGTCGACCTTGTCGGGCTTCCCTGAGGCATCCTTACTCTTTCCTCTGCACCATCACTGCTCCTGCAGATCCTGCAATTGTCAGCGCCCCCTGAACGTTCCTACACAACCTTCTCCTGTGGTGACATATGGCCTGATCCCAACCACCTTCTTAACTGCCATTAAATTCCTCAACTACCCACAACGGTTGTAGGTATGTTGCCTCTACCTTTGCACCTCTCGACCTTCATGCCTCTTGAATTTGCTACAGTTGTCGATCTTCATTTAGTCTCCACGCCTTCTGATCTGCCCCATCCCCCACGCTTGGTCTTTTTCCGCTTTCATCGGTGTCGCTACACCACCAAATTTTTGACTTTCGACTTCACCGACTTCCACTTCTGTCGACCATACTTCGACAGCTTCTTGCTCGACTACCTATCCTCGACTGCTAGTCTTCCTGCACCAGTGGTCATCAGAAATTCCCTTAGTCGACCTCCTCTCGTCGATCATATTTTATAGTTTCGCTTAGGCCCCAATGCCCTTGCATCAGTCTCCTCAGGTGAAAAGGAACTTGACTGCTCCGTCAATCTCTTGTACTCCTCCTCTAGAATCCATGTTGCTTCTTTCAACTCGTCGTTCCTCCATCGGACTAAGTATTCTTTCTTCTGCGAATTCCTTGTACGTCCGACTTCACGCTCATCCATTACTTCAACGATTTCTTCCTTCTGTCAATCTGGAATCTTCCATGTCCAGTCAATGTTTGACACTTCGGCGTTGCTACTCGTCGACCCTTCTTCGAAATTGTATATATCTGATACGTTGAACATAGACGAAATGTTCAACTCTTTCGGTAGCTCCAACACATAAGCATTGTCCGAAATCTTCTTCAGAATCTTACATGGTCCAATCTTCTTCAGCTTCAACTTGNATGGGTTAAGGGTTCACTACCAGAAGTTTCTATTCTAGTAGTTCGCCTGTGTAATAAAATTATCCGATCTCTACCGGAATGCTTGCATAAGCATGCAACAATGGGACAATTAAGTTGGTTCTGGATATCCCGTTCTAGGTTGGCGATATGGATTGTGTTCTAGTCTGAGGTGGGATGGTATACCTCCCATTTTCATGGAAAGAGATCCACGATTGACCTATCCTACCAGAATAACCACTGATCAACTTCCCAATCTGTCTTTATGAAGATCTTATCCTTCTCTAACGATTTCATGCTTTAACTCATGAAATCGTCTCAGAATAGTAAATGGTGATCTAGTCACAAGGATTAATGTCATGTTAGTTTAGTATTTCGTAAATAGTTTTGATCTATATTTAGGTATTTCATATCCATGCATTTCAGATCTGTGCTTTGTAATCAGACATTATAAAACATGGTATTTTGATCACTATGAAGTTAGCTTGTATTTGGAAACTATGTGATGGCATTTTGAGTAATACAATCAATTTTTTCGTGTTCATTTGTGAGCGTATTTCTCCTATAGTGCGCTCAGTCAGGAGGGCCCCTGTTCCGAGTTGCACTTGTAGTGGTATATTGTAGTTTTAATTTATGAATGTGTAGTTTTTAGTTTGAGTTCTGTTGCAGATTCATCTCTCTCATCTGTGGTATTGGATTTACATTCCTGTAGACTTCTGTTCCAGATTCATCTTAAGTTTGGTTTATGATTTCATAATTATGTTCCAGATTCATCTTAATATTAGTTTATCAGTTTGTGATTCTATTGCAGATTCATCTCATATAGATAATTGATATTCTTTTAGATTAATCTGCGCCATGAATTCAGTTCTTGCAAGTATAAATAGACCTATAGACACAGTTAAATGGTTGTTTAGAATTGATCCTTTCAGTAGTTTGCAATTCTTGAATAGTGGTTTGTGGGATCCCTTGGTGTCCCGAGTGTTTCAGAGGTCATTAACCCGAGAGCTCCACAAGTGTTATGAAAGATCGCATGATCTGGAATTATGACTTCCCAAACATATGGTTTTACATTTGTACACGAGGTGGTTTAATTTATCTTCATGATCATATATAGGAGTATAACTATTTTCTGACTATTTTGACAATACTAACAGTTACTGCAGATACATTGTTGAATCCCGAGGATTAAATCTGAGGTATACACAAAGTAGGATCATACTGTTTGTCAATGACTAATCAAGTAGTTTCTTGTGTGTTTTATTCTTTTCCCTACTTTACTTTGTTACAAGAGGTAATATTGTTGTCTGAACACTTTGACAATGCCAACAGTCCTTATGCTTATCATTTATCATTGAAATTTGAAGTGTGATTGTTTAAGCATACACCTAGTGATTTCATCCAATCTCGTTGGTACCTCATTGGGCATGTTAGCAAGTGTGCTTTGTCATAGGATCAATTGATCCTAGTTCTGCATATATTTTGCACAATACCTCATTAGTTTACTGACCCTGATTGACAATTTATGAGTAGTAAAACTGAGCAATTATTTTGCCCAAAATTTTGGCGTCGTTACCGGGGTGGTGACAAATAATTAGGACTTAGTTGGTATTCATGTTAGGAATTATTATTATTATTTTCTGATTAGTATTTTTAATCATATTCTCTTTTGTGCAATGATCGACATCTAAAAACACAACAAGACAGTCGTGGTAAGATGAGAGGTAAGAACCTGCGCTCCAACCTGCTCTGGTGGGTACACTATCTCATTAGATTTAGATGATGCTAGTACTATATGAATTGTGATAGAGATAAAAGGATAGATTTATTAAAAATATGATACCTAAAATTGTTGCATTTGGTTGCATTGTCAAAACCCATGTATCTACTAACATGTTGGCAGGAAAGAATATCAAAGGATCTACAGGGAAATATTTGGTGAGAAAAATTAAACATTCATCTACATAACACAGTCCTGCAACATCTATCAAGGTGGAACTCTTGAACTCTTTGACATGACCTATAGGAGAGGCCACTGTTGTTGGTGGTACAGAGAGGCATACTGAAGATGTAATTGTTGGACTAGATTCCCTCCATCTTGAAACAAAATATAGTTTGTTTGGGGGAGAACACATGGACGAAGGTGAAGGCGAAGCACACACCCATCGGGATGAGGTACACACCGATAAGGAATAGGTAACTTTTGGTTTCCCCATTACTGATCCTCTTGCAATTGCGCATATGAAGAATAACCCTCCCTCTGCACTACCTCATTTCCATGGTTCGGTAAGTGACGATCCTGACTCCTTCATATTTGAATTTGATATTTTTTGTATAAGCTATGATTATTCTAGTAATGCACAAAAATTAAAATTGTTTCCTGCCACTCTCAAGGATTCAATATTACGCTGGTTCATGGGATTGGGAGGAGACACAATAAATACTTGGGATGAAATGAGAAGGGTATTCCTTCAAAAGTGTCAAGAATATTGTAAAACAAGGGAGCTAAGGGAGGGAATATTTCAAATGGCACAGAATGAATATGAGAGCTTGGAGGATTATCTTGAGAGATTTAGATACAACCTCCCATGCTCTAAACATCACAAACTAGATACAGACACTATCAAAGTTATCTTTTTAAGAAGAATTTTAGATGATTCCATGAATGTGCTTAACTTAATGGGGGATAGGTATCTCTCAACTGTCTCTTGAGAAAATTTGTGAATTATGTAGGAAATAATCAAGAGGTCATGATTGAATAGTTAAAGTACTTCGATACCCCTTCCCTAAAAGTATTAAAATATCATTAGGTGGAGTAACCAGAACATAATTGGGTAATATTTTAGAAAATTTTAAGACTAACATTCTTGGCACTCTCAGTATGCAGTTAGATATTTTCCAAGCTAGAAAGAGGTAAAATGAAGAGAATGCAACCTTATATTTTTATTGTCCCAAATGTAGCAAAAAGAATCCACTAAAAGAATGTCCTCTGAATAAAGTTTATGTTTGTAATATTTGTGCATATGATCATCCTACAGATCAGTGCTCTTCATTGCCTGGATTAAAAGAAATATACTAAGGAGGAGATGAGGCTACACAATAATTGTGTAAGTCGGAAACTAAGAAACCTTGGAAGCCTCATCCATTATGTATGTCCTTTGATCCTAATGTTTCAAATTTTGCACATTTTCTAGGGAAGCAATATTCTTATAATCATATAGCCCCTTGGTAGGCATGGCCCCAACAACTAACTTAGACTCACCCTTGGAAGCAAGGATGTAGAGGGTTCGGTTTTGGAACTTTGCCTTCATACCCTTACCCTATGCAACCATATCCTGCTATACAATCTCAACAATTTCGACCATTTCCTTAGCCACCCCAACAATATCCATCTCGACCTTATTTGCAAATTCCTAATCAACCTCAGCTACCAGCCATGCAACCTCATCAGCTACAATNTTTTATTGTCCCAAATGTAGCAAAAAGAATCCACTAAAAGAATGTCCTCTGAATAAAGTTTATGTTTGTGATATTTGTGCATATGATCATCCTACATATCAGTGCCCTTCACTGCTTAGATTAAAAGAAATATACTAAGGAGGAGATAAGGCTACACAATAATTGTGTACGTCGGAAACTAAGAAACCTTGGAAGCTTCATCCATTATGTATGTCCTTTGATCCTAATGTTTCAAATTTTGCACATTTTCCAGGGAAGCAATATTCTTATAATCATATAGCCCCTTGGTAGGCATGGCCCCAACAACTAACTTAGACTCACCCTTGGAAGCAAGGATGTAGAGGGTTCGGTTTTGGAACTTTGCCTTCATACCCTTACCCTATGCAACCATATCCTGCTATACAATCTCAACAATTTCGACCATTTCCTTAGCCACCCCAACAATATCCATCTCGACCTTATTTGCAAATTCCTAATCAACCTCAGCTACCAGCCATGCAACCTCATCAGCTACAATCACCCCCCTCGCAGCCTCTTAGACAAAATCAACTTCATTTCCATCCTATGGCTAATCCAAAAAATAATCCATCTCATCCTAATCTCCAAGATGAGTTCCATCCCTTTCCCACTTACACAATTTCCCCAATTGAATTGCAGAACATTCATTTACGTTTCGGGATGGCGCTTCAAAATTCAAACCCCATCATTGTTGAAGAGGAAGAAGAAGAACTAGATTCTATTTCAACAATTGGTGACGATCCCCCTACTATAGTAAAACAAAATGTTACTCATTTAGGGCATCCATCCTCATCAAAACAACCACCCTACTCGAAAATGTTAATTTTTGAGCATTAATTCAATATACTCTAGGATCTTTACTAAGAGAATAACATGTA
>NWUY0300013072.1:25719-40689 GCA_004151065.3 Larix sibirica
TTTGCCTTTCATTTCACTCAGGAGGACCATTATCTTTGGGTTCTTAGTCATAACCATCAATTAGTAGTACATTTGCTTGTTTAATGAGTCAATGCGTCATTAATTACCATATGTCATGTTTTCATCCATTTTGTGCTCTCTCTCCTTACATCATAATTTTTAGTTGTTTTCTAAGTATTTAAGAAGGTTGTAGTTTTTACACTTGAAATTGAGTGATATGGTTGTAATGTTTTACTCCTTTAAAGTATGGAAACATGTAGGTGAATAGGTGTTATGGTTGTAATATCAATTCTTACATTAAGGTTATAATATTCATTCTTGAAATTAATTAATATGGTTGTAGCTTTTTACTCCATTAAACTATGAAAACATGCTTGTGAATATATACATTATGACCGTGGTATTTGTTTTAAGTTCATTGAATATAAATAAATTATATAACAAATTTTTTTGTGCTCTCTCTTTACGTCATAATTCTTAGTTGTTTTATGAGTAATTAAGAAGGTTGTAGTTTTTACACTTGAAATTGAGTGATATGGTTGTCGTGTTTTATCTGAATTGGATCTAAAGAACAATGGATTTAGTTTTGGCGCTATTAAAATTGGAAAAAAGATCAGGCTCAATGTTAAGAACATGCACAATACATAGTGGTGGAGTGAAAGGCCCCATGTCACTACTAGAGGTGTCTACCTACTTAAACCAAGCACCTGATCAGTCAATGAATATATTAGAACCAAAGCATGAGATCCAACGATCATCAAACAACCAGATCAATGGTCCACCTTGGGCGAAGATCGTACGACGTGGCATATGAATTGACCATTCAAGTTAAGGCATTCTTTGGAAAAACCTGTACATCCAAATTCCAGATTGGGGAATACATGACGTGGAATGCATGATGTAGCACCCGGGGTCTATCCCATATTGGCTAAATTATTTTTTAGAAAACATGGAATCCATATTTGTCTGGATTCATGCCTCTGTGAAGGAAGTGTTCCTTAGAAAATGCCTATCTTGTCCAAATTTGTCCCTTTGCAAGTGCAATATTTCTCATAATTCCCAGACTCCCATATCCTAGACATCTGGATCCAAACCTTTGGAAGTGGAGTGTTTCTCCGAAAACCCAGACACCCAGAATCATCCCGAACATGTCCAGGTCCAATCCTTGGTACGTAAATATTTTTTTAGAAAATTAGGTTCTTGGATTCCTAGACTCCTAGACTCATATAGATCCGCCATGCTAAGGATAAATCCGAAAGGGTGGGGGCTCTAGAACATGAGAAGGGTCGATTGTGACTGAAAAATGGTCATTGTTGAAGGAAATCAGTTGTGTAAGAAAGGATACAGATCATTAGATGAACTCTTGGGGAAGCTAAAGGGTTGGGCATGTTTGAAATTTCAGATATCCTCGAGGCGAACGATCCTCTTATTTACTCATTCTCTGCAAGGAGAAAAGGGTGGATGGGGCAGAGAGTAAAGAAGAAAGGCTGTTCGAATTTATTCTGGAAGTTGGAATATATCCAGAGAGTCTATAACCTGCATTTTTTCAAATAATAAAGGAGATGGCTAAAGACTTTGAATGTTGGTTTTCCACTTTTAGTTTCCAGGGTAAACACCGTCTTCTTGTGTTGTTGTTCCATGTGTGATATTTGTTTTGCTGCATTGTTTTTTATTGTATGTTATGAGATGCAACTAGTGTTATTGAGTTAATTCCCAAGCAATTATTTTTTGAAAACCCTTTGGGATTTCGTTCATAATTGTAAGCATCCATGTTGGTGAAACCGTGAGGCTACATTAAGCCCGCTAGTTATGGATGACATTGTCTTAGAGCCCATGTTTGAATACATTTGGTGAGACCTATATGGTTAATACCTGTATCGATTATAATAGTAGTGGATATGAACTATTGATAGGCTTGGAAAGAAGCATAGCATCAATAATTAAAGGAGATCGTCATGAAGAAGAAGAAGACTATAGGGTTAGATTGGGCCGGCTAGAGTAGAGCTTAAGCACACTCACAATTATGGTAGCACAACTACTGACATCAAAAGGAATAAAGTCCACCCTAGAGCACAAGGTTAGCACAAAGAATCTAAAAAAAGAATAAGTAGAGCCAAAGTAAGAAGGAAAAGTGGAGAAAAATGTAGGAGAGTGTAGCTATGAAAAGCCACAAGTACCTTTTCATGTGGAGGACAAAGTAGATATCAAACCCTATCCAGGTGAAGTGGATGCCATCAAGTTGAATCAATGGCTACAATAGATGGAAGTGTACTTCAGTGTACACGAGGCCACTCAAAGATCAAAGATTGCATTTGCTTGGTTAAAGCTTGAAGGCCATTCTTTGGCTTGGTGGGCGAGTGATGCAACCAGTAGGGCATTGGAGAATGAGCCAAAATGACTGATTGAGAAGTGTTCAAATACATTATCAAGGCACAATTATACCTAATTGGATATGAAGAGTGGCAACAAATTGTATGCCACTATTTTAGGCAAAGGCAAGGATAATCAATACAAGATTTCTTCAACTTGAAGTATCTTTGAAGAGTCTAGAAATGCTAATAAATTACCTAGGTGCATTACTGCCCCAAATTCGACACCATTTTATGTTGTTCTAGCTTAAGATAACTGATGAAGCTAGTATCCAAGCATGATGTCTTGAGGGTCAAAGTAAGGGGAAGCAACAACCTGGTACACACAAGAAAGCATAATTCCATGAACAAAAGAAAGGGAAAGGAAATAAAAAATGGAATAGGAAGACGATTACAATAGTGACACAGGAGGCCAACCCCTCTTACAAACAATGCAAGGCTTGTGAAAATACTGGGCATACAGAGGAAAATTGTTGGAAAATACATCCTGAAAAGTGGCCCAAAAAATTTTAAAGAAAGAAGAAGGAGATGACATTGATTACCGTGGATTCTCAGGAGAAGGTGGACAATACCTCAGACTTGGAAGGAAAGGTGAGTTGCACTATTCTACAGAGGGAAGTAGCCATGGTTGGTTGCAGTAAAAAAGAGGATAAGGAGATGGTAGAGTTATTCAGTATCAAAATCCACATGAGACAGAGTACAATGGATTGCTTGTTTGATCTACGTTACCAATCCATATTGATATATACACAACTGGTAAAGAAGCTTGGCTTATAAATCCAAGACCATACATGGCCATACCCCCTAAGTTAGGTGAGGGAAGATGTGAATTTGAAGGCAAACAAGCAATGCAAGTTTAAATTTTCCATCAACCAGTACTCTTTGGATGAGCTAGATATAGATGTGGTTCCTTTGGATGTTTGTGGGGTCATTTTGGGAAGCCCATACTTGTATGTGAGAGATTCCATCTTCAGAAGGAGATAAAACTAGTATAGGATTGTCAAGGATGGGAAATCATATACTATCAATGCAAACAAGGACCTAAATAAACTCTCTCTAACCAATGCTCATCAAGATAGGAGGATCATAGGTAGTACAAGGAAATTTGTTTTGTTGTTCCTCAAAGAAGGGAATGAGCAAGAAAAAGGAAAAGACATGGAAATTGAGGCATCTTTGAGGGGATGAAATCACAAGCAACATCAATAACTCCAATAGTTGATTGAAGCCTACAAGGAGGTATTTCAAGAGTGTGAGGGACTTCCTCCTAAATGAGATGTGGAGCATGAAATCCAATTGTTTCCAAAATCACCATTGCCTAATATTGGATTGTATGGACAAACTAAGGTTTTCAATCATACATTGGTACAACTGTTGAGAGGATATAATCGCAGGCATCCCAAGACATGAGATGAATAGTTGGTCTACATCCACATTCTTGCAACCGAGCATTATATTCCTATACCAATAAGTCTCCTTTGGAGACCTACTTTAGGTAGATACCTCATTCACCATTTGATGTGGCATGCAAGTCATATGATGATGAGGCAAATCTACAAGGAGACATGAAGAGGGCAAGCGTATTCATGGATAAGATCAGGCAAATACATTTAAACATGCACCTGTAGCTTGAAGGAATCCAATGGTAGTACAAAGTAAGGCATGACCAACATCGAGAAGATCATTAGTTCCATGTTGGAGACAAGGTATGGCTTCACCTTCACAAGCAGAGGCTACAAAGAGCAACAAAGAAGTTGAAGCCCCTCTGGTATGGACCATTAAACATTGTTGAACAAGTGAATGACAATTCATTTAGATTGAAGCTCCCACCATATATGCATATTAGTTCGGTGGTGAATGTATAATATTTGAAGTTGTTCAAGCCATTCATGTTGGATGGAGATGGGGATCAACATATTATCCCCACTATTGAAGAAATTACACCACACACACTAGCAAGGTTGAAGGAAGACATAGTGCTACAACATAAGGAGCAGGTGACCCAAAGAGAATGAAAAGGACTATGACAAATCAGTCTAAAAGGATAGACTCCAAGGAAAGCAAAATGATATGAGAGGAACCAGATTGATATGAGGTTCCCTCGTCTCTACTTGGAATATTTTGGGGACCAAAATATTCCCAATGGGGAGGTGTGATTCGAATTGGATCTAAATAACAATGGCTTAAGTTTTGGCGCAGTTAAAATTGGCAAAAGATTAGGCTGGCTGTTAAGAATGGGCATAAGACATAGTGGTGGTGTGCCCCATGTCACTACTAGAGGCGTCTGCTTGCATTAACCAAGAACTGAATATACATCAAAATCGAAGCACAAGATCCAACAGTCATCAGACACCCAGACCAACATTCGACATCGAGTGAAGATCATGCAATGTGGCGTCCGAACCAACCCTTCAAGTTAATGCATTCTTTGGAAAACCCAAACATCCATATTCCAAATTAGGTAAGACGTGACGTGGAATGTGTGATGTGGCACCCAGGGTTCGACTAATCTTGGGTGAAGTATTTTTCAAAAAACACAGACACCTAGACTCCCAGGCGCCAAACTTGTCTAGATCCAGGACTTTACAAAGGATTTTTTTTTCAGAGAATCCTAGACTCATCTGGATCTGGCCCTTGGTGAGTGCAGTATTTTCTAGAATTCTAGACTCTCGGATCCTGAACATCTGGATTTGGACCTTTGCAAGTGGAGTGTTTCTCCCAAAACCCTAACACCTGGAATCCCAAACTTGTCTGGATCCCGTCCTTGGAAAGTAAAGAGTTTAAAAAAAAAACCAGATTCTGGAACTCTCAGAATCATACGGATTCACCGTTCTAAGGAGAAGGCTGAAGGGGAGGGTTCCAGAATGTGAGGAAGAGTTGAATGCAACTGAAAGAATGGTCATTGTTGAGGGAGATCATGTGTGTGAGAAAGGATATAGATCACTAGATGCATTCTTGGGGAAGCTTAAGGGTTGGCGATTATTGACCTTCCAACTATCTCCCTGACCAACGATACTTGACTATTTACTCATTATCCATGAGGAGAAAATGGTGGATGGGGCAAAGAGTAAAGAAGAAAGGTGGGTTGGATTTATTTTGGAAGCTGGAAGACCTTAAGATAATATGTAATCTGCATTTTTTCAAATAATAAAAGAGCTGGTTGAAGCATTTGAATGTTGGTTCTCCCAATTGGGTTTCCCAGNTCCTCCTCCCCCTCCTAAGTTTTCGACACCTGGTGCTAATATAATGCAGAGAGCTCCACAAGTAGTTGAGTTTTATCAGTCATTGATGAAGCGGGATGGTAAGAAAGAATCTTCTGGAAATGCAATTGCGGATGCCCCAGCCGTGGCAAATGCTCGTAGCATCATGATTGGAGAAATTGAGAACCGTTCATCACATTTACTAGCTGTAAGCATTTATCTCTGTTTCAATTCTCCCCTGTTTTGCATAGTTACTTTTTCTGTAGATTAGAGACTAACCACTGATGTTTTAGGCTATATTTTGTTTCGTTCATTCTCTAAATCTGAAGCAATACATTCTTCTTTATAAATTTGGAGCTATGCAGATAAAATCAGATGTGGAAACTCAAGGTGATTTTGTTCGATCCTTGATAAGGGAAGTGAGAAGAGCAATGTACACTAACATTGAAGATGTTGTATCTTTTGTTAAGTGGCTTGATGATGAGCTATCCTTTCTGGTAAGAATTCTTTACTTTGACAAGCCTGTTTGGAAGTTAAAGCCTAATGGTTTTTCCTTTGCTATTGTAACATCCACATAACGAGATCAGCTCTACATGTTAGAAACAGCCATCCAGATTATTGGAGGTGCACTTCATGTCATTTCATACATAAAGATGGTTGACACCCCTATTATGACTGAACTGCATGGGTATAGTCCTTTTATGAATACATTTGGGAGACTAGAATTTGTCTCTACATTTGCATTTGAGTTGCCTTTTTCTGATAATTTTTACCCCGACATCTAACTGCAGGTTGATGAGAGAGCAGTGCTGAAACATTTTGACTTGCCTGAGAGGAAAGCTGATGCTATGAGAGAAGCTGCCTTTGGATATCGAGATTTGAAAAAGCTGGAATATGAAGTTTCATCATATGAATGTGATCTTCGTCAGCCTTGTGCTGCTGCTTTGAAAAAGGCGCTAGCTTTACTGGAAAAGTGAGATACAAAGATACTTAGAAACTAGAACTTGTGTCTCTTTTAACTCTCAATTGCTGTTCTCTTAATTGTTGCTAATGCAGTAAGCAAATGTTTTTTTTGGGTAATTTGTCTTCTGTACTATTGGAATATACTTAACACAACAGCAAATACATATTCAACTTTAGTACACCATGACATGAATAAGTTCAAACCTTGGCCGCTAGTTCAATGTTTTAAAGCATCAAGTGCTTAGGGGTTCAGATTGAACTAATACCTATCGCAACTTTTTCAAAATAAATGTACTAAAAGTAAATTTCACTCCGTCCAATTTTTTGCAGGTGTGAACAGAGTGTCTATAAGCTACTGAGAATGAGAGATATAGCAATGTCTCGCTACAAAGAATTTCAGATTCCGACTGACTGGATGCTTGATAATGGAATTGTTAGTAAGGTAACATTCTGAAATTTGAACTTAAGGCATCTACACTGTTCATGCTGAGGATGCCTATTGTTGTTTTGACCGTACTTGACACAGTTACAATGTTATTGAGTTGTAGTTTGGTGTTTAAAACATTTTTTGTGCCTAGAAAGACAACCAAATGTATTTAACTAAATCATGGACATTTTCCCGTTAAGATTTGTCTGTTAACTTTGTTTGTAGGCTTTCAAGAACTTGAGATTCATATTCTTTCCATACAAGTAGACTGCAATAGTTTGTACTTCACTATTCCCAGTCTATATGTTCTTTGAATCAACCTTAGCGGTAGATCTAGTACAGCAGTGGCAAAAGGTGTTGATTGATGGGCACAATCAAATACATGACACTTCAATTTGGGGATTAAAAATGAAAGAACTTTCCATCACATACATGGCTGCAATCTCAGGATTAAATTTGAAATCACTTTTAATCATATGCCATGTTGTGTAAGCATAGATGTGGTTTGAGATCCCATAAATTTGCCTTAATTACCAGCATAGATCTATTTTAAACTGGTATCTATCAAGCACCAAGAGGGATCCACTTTCTTGAGGTGTAATTTTTTTTGGATGTGTAAAACATTTATGTTAAAAAATTTTGTACCTCAATAAATTGGATCCATCAGTGCTTGATAGATCTAGATTTAAAATAGATATTTGCTGGTTTTATTTTTATTTTATTTTATAGTTAAACATATTATTCTTTTTTGATGTGGGTTATAATTGCCACATCATCGTTACCCACGTTATGTGACAACATCTCCCACATACTAGGTTATGGAGCACCTCACTACTCTTGGTGCAATAAATGCACTCAGTTAAATTCTTGAGGGTGGAAAGAGATGTTTCCAAACATTTTAAGTCCAAAGGGTAACTCAATCAGTGGTCACCGATGTTGTTAAGCATTCCTTCAGTTTCATGCTAACATGTGCTTGCTTTGAATTCCTTTGGGTGAGGATCCCTAATCTACACTGAAGAGTTTAATAGAAATTCCATCCATGAATGTGGGGAAGCATACCTTCGGTTTCCTTTTGATGTTTTTCTTTTAAAAAAGAAAAAGAAAATGTGAATGATAAATACTTGTTATAATGATTGTGACCAGATTTGTTGTTGCTAAAAGGTGTAAATAACATGCAACTCATTATAAAATATTTGGAAAGATAGTTATTAAATATGATGATATTTTATATTCTTATTAAAAGAGTTTTATATTTATTTGTGTAAAAGTGTATAATATCTTATATTCTTAGAAAAAAAATGTAATATTTTATATAGTTAGTATAAGTAATTGATATTTTCCATGGTTAGTATAAGTTTTTAATGATTTCACCTAACCAATTAAAACTATGAGAATTTAATAAGTATTGATTTTCAATGATACTACTATTGAAATCGAATAATTATGCATTTTATTCATTTATTATTTTCAGTGCATGGTGAAAGAATTGTGCATTATTGTTAAGTATCCATTTATGAAAAATATTTGGCAACCATAATTCAATTACTTAAAATGGGATCCAATATTTACATGTTCAAAATCCATTATTGCATTTTTGGAATCCAAATTTGCACTTTGAGAATACTGATGTTGACCCATTTCCAAAGAGGCTTGGAGAAAAATAAATCTAAACTTAATGAAATGAATGTTATACCTTCATTTATGCATTAGCATCAAAAATATTTCCTACATATTTTCTAATTGATTTTTTTATTTGAATATTCTTCAACTACAATGCTTATGGGGTTGAAATTTAGGCATACGATAAAAAAAATCCATATTTCTCTTCTTCCATGCTCAAATAATAATGATAATAACAAGGAATACTAAAAACAACAACGAAAATAATAATAAAAATAAGACAAAGGGTGAATGATTACACTTCATTGGTTATATAAACTTTTAATGATTTCACCTAAAAAAATTATGAGAATTTATAAATAAGTATTGATTTTCAATGGTATGCATTTGTTAATTTTGCTGCATGGTGAATGAATTGTGCATTGTTAAGTATCCATCTATGAAAAACATTTTACAACCATAATTCAATTACTAAATTGGGATTTGATATTCACATGTTCAAAATTCATTATTGCATTTTTGGAATCCAATTTTGCAATTTGGAAATACCAATGTTGACCCATCTCCAAAGGGGCTTGGAAAAAAAGAAGTCTAAATTTAATGAAATGGGTGCTATACCTTCATTTATGCAATAGCATCAAGCATATTTCCCATGTATTTCTAATTGATTTTTTTATTTGAATCTTCTTCAGCTACATCACTTATGGGATTGAAAGTTTTGATGAGACATAGGAGAAAAGCACATATTTCTCTTTTTCCATGATCGAATAATAATGAAAATAACAAGGAATCCTAACAACAACAACAACAACAATAAAAATTAGACAAAGAGTGAATTGTTAGACTCATTGCTTGAGATAATCATGGTAAGCATCATTAATAGGGTGGGGCACGACATGATGATGAATTATGTGGTTTATTTTCACTAATGTGAATGACCATGATCTACAAGATTTTCTCTTTCCTCTTAATTACTTTATAAAAATGGGAGAAGGAAATCATATTAGGTTCTATTTTCTCTTTGGTGGACATAAATGGCCTATGGCCTATGTCTTGATTGGCAATGTTGAAATGGGATAAAAGCTAATACAATGCTTGTGTTCATTACAATTGCTCCAGTGGGATTTACAACACAAATGGAAATGATACATGGTAGACAAATCCTAAATCTACTTTTACTGTAGTTGTGATATCCTTAAGGTAAATTTTTCCTTATTTTTTTCATTCATCATTGTTAAATTGCTTTCATCTTTCAATGGTTATATGTCATAATTAAGGCAATACACCTATTATTGAAAAGGATAGAAAAATTGGAGAAATTGGCAAAGTGTAGTATAAATACTAAAATTGAGATGATTTTTATCTACCAAATTTGTAAGGAAAAAAATAGGGAAATGGACCCACAACAAAATACATGGATGACTTGTGGCCAAGGGTAGACGGAAAATAAGGAGTGGAATTATCAATTTTCTAGAAGGACCAACCTTAGCACATTGTTGTCTCAACTAGATTGGGAACCTGAGATTGGTATAGGGATCATAAACTCACAGGTTGTACTGGTGTAATTTGGGGTGAGCAAAGAGAGGATTTGCATATAATAGAGGAAAGGAAAATAACAAGCCCTAAAATATGACAACTTCACAATCTCTTTTCAATTATCCATGATTGAGACCCACTTCGAAGAGGGTAGGGGTGGGGGGAGAAATAAGAAAAAACTTATCTCTTTCTATACATTTCATTTATTTTCATGTATCTAGTATGGGTTTGCAGAGTCTTATACCTTGTGCTAGTGCATGAGAGAGAAACCTTTTGGCCAATGCTTCCAAACTTGTAGAAACAACAAATCACGAAGTAAATTCTATTTGCAAGGACACAAAAGAATGCACAAATGGATATCTTAGACAAGTATGATGAATGGACTTAGATCTTCAGGATGCAATGTCATAGTATGAAAATCAAGATGGTATCATGTCAATGGTTACCTGGTTATCTCGTAGGTAACATTAAATGGCCATTTCATCTTTTATAGTTAGCAATTGTCCAAGAATCTAATATTATGTTTGTGGATGCTTTCACAGTGGGAAGACATTGTGTCAAATGCTTTTGGAGTTTCATTGTGTTAAAGTTTGGAGGCCGATGTTTCGAGTGGACACTCCACCCATCTTTAGGGATCAAAGAGCAAGAAGCTATGCATCCTTGCTTCTTGATATGAAGCTCCATTCCATGATCCACACTACCTTTTCTTAGTTGTAGGGGCTTGTCCAACTTTTTCCTACTATAAATAGACAATGCCTCTTTGCCTAACTAAGGTCTACCCATAAATTCACTTTAGACTATGTTACCACCCAATTTGCATTGGATGATTAGTAGACAAAATCAAAGAACCAGGGAACCTCCAGTTCCATGATCCATCTCAAGCAATATTTTTCTCTTTGTATTTCATCTTATGCATCTCTTTTGCTCATGGTAAAAAGAAGATGATTGTAAAAACTGCATGACATCCTATTATATGTGTAAAAGGGCTAGCCTGAATGAGTCACTTGTATTATTATTACTCTAGAATTTTTTTTCACTTAGATGAACTTGGCGGTCTGAGTTTGTCTAGGTTTTTCACTCACTCCTCCAAATGAAAAGTATGTAATAATGCATCTGCCTCAAGCTGTTGTTTGAGTCCATAGGTTTTATGTTATGTATTAAGTGTGTCACCATGTTTTTATTGTAAAATATGACATTGTGGGTCCCTTGGGGGGATAAATATGTTATAATGTTGTAATAGGTGATTAAAGGTGGTTGTCAAACACCTTAGTATACATCATACAACGCTTTAGATCCCCTCATTTAGCCTAGCATACACCTTGGAGACAAAATCCCATGATTTTTGCATGTTGGAGTCAAATTTGAGGGATTTTAGGAGATTGGAAAAATGTAATATTACTTAATTCCCCCCCTTGATGGAGGTGTCATTTTTTATGGGATTCGGTCTCAATCAATCCCTATTTTTCCCCTACTTATCTCTTAGGTGGCTCATGTGGAAGCCTTACACTCTATTTAACTTCATGAGGTGTCAAATTACACTCTAGTTAATTCTATGAGGTGACATATAACACTCTAGTTCACTCCACTTCATGAAATTCGACCCCCTCTTCCTATTTTTCTATTTAAGCAATCTCTCCCCTCTCTGTTCTTTGTTGGTTGATACTCAAAGCATTGTTGTAATACTTCTCTTGGAAAATCACTAGAATAAATAAAGTCTTTGGAGATCATCTTGGTTTCGACTCGTTATTGTTTGGTATATTTTATTGCATGTTTTATTTATGAGTTAGTGTGTACAATTGCTTTTCTAATTCTTGTAGCTTGATTTGGTCATTGAAGGGGTGTTACTATATAGTTGATTAGGATTTGTTCTAGTCATATGCTTGAATAGATCCTAATGTTAGTCTGCTTGAAAGGTAGTTAATTTTAGTCTTATAATTGTTTTTGGATATTTCTACATTAATGCCTTTTATGTAGACTACACCACCATATTACAAGAAGAGATCTTATCTCCTGAAAAATCGTTGTAGGTTATCTCAAGGTATTGAGAAGATAAAAAAAAACCTTGATAAAGTCTCCTCTCTGGAACACATCCAATGAAACGCCCTCAGAGTTCGAGGCTTATTGACTCCATTGTCTATTAACTGTCACCCTTTCTCCTTTCCTCCAACCCTCCACTAGTTCAAAAAACGAAAATTTCTCTTATCCCTTTCTGGGTTTTGTTTAAAACTACTCGAGCTATAAAGAAAAATCATTCTCCTAGGTTGCATATAGTGTACTTCAAGATAAAACTTATTTTATATACTTAATGCATAGATCTACTTTAAAGCATCGAAAATATTCATACAAGTAGTTCTCTTAGTATGAATTTGAAGCTTGCATGCCATTGGTCATCTCTTATAAATTCCTTATCATCATTTTTAGTGAAGTTATATTGCTTTCCACTTTTTTTCCAGTCCAAATACAACACGTTACTGACACCTACATCTTTGTATATTTTCCATAATAACCCCCTTAACCATTGGTTTTAGTTTGACAGTAACTGTGTAAGTCGAGACCCTTTTTCTGAGTAGTCAGAAAGCAATCTTCCTAAGCTTATTTTGTCGTTGTCCCAAATATTTTTTATTGTAGGTTTTGGACAACATGAATACAACCAAGAAGCAACCCCAAATCAACAACTTCATTCCCCAAGGGTTGCCAGTCATCTGGCACACCTTCCGAGGCATTCTTCCTATATTTTCCTCTCTCTTTTATAAAATTTGTAAGATTGACTTAATCCCCTTTAACAATGGACCAACAAGCATTTCTTAAGGTCCTTTGGCCAGTTGTAAATTTCTTGGGAACAATGGTCAAACCACTAGTCCCTCGCATTCCCCCTACAACCTTGTCTTAGTTGGATAGTGGTTTGCCTTTTGTTGCTTGAGTTATTTTTCACTTGTCATTTACTTACCATATCATAAATCATATAGAGCTTGTAATTATCAGTCCTCCACAAGTGGAAATCACTCAAATCAACATAAAATAAAATTTACCTTTTAATTAAAAATTTCAAGCTTTACCAACAAAAAGAACCAAGCTCTATACCCTCACTGTAGATGGGGAGTACTTTGGATATTGAGACCCTTGAGTCAATCGAACTCTGGTTTTACTAGCTGGGTATCAATGGTTCTTAGGATTTCATGTGGGGCAAGGGTGTCTCTCTCTGTTTGGTCTTCTGACTTCATATAGCTTAAGGCTAATTACTTATCGCTTTTATATTTCTAAATTAGTCACTAATTGCTTTACATTCCTATATTATAATTTTTCTATTTCTTGTATATCCCTTATGTGGACATCAACAATCTACTTTAGGAATTTTATTATATACAATCTAATAAACTAAAAGTCACTACAAATCATTTACTTCAGTTAGCTTCTTTTAAGCAATCCTCGTATTTCAAAGTTTCATACATGTGAGTTTCATGATATTGTAGATCTAAGCTTCCTTGTCATTAATTTTCTTTGTAGCATAGATCTATTTAGGCACCGGTCTTTCTGAATATATTACTTGCAAGGAATGTCATGTGATTGTGAGGTTGTACATCTAAGTTCTTGTGTTATTTCTATATCTAGAATAGATCTACTTTACATGCTTTATTTCCTAAGTAGCTAGTTGTAACTTCATTTAAATCCTATAGTTTACTTATCCGTATACTATTTTATTAGGGGCCACCTCCCTTGGCTCTTTTTAGGAGTTGGATTTAATAGAGAGGGTGAGTGTTGTGGTGAAAATTGCAAACAACTTGAACTTTCCCCCAAGGTGTTACCGGAAAATCTACCGAAAGCNGTTATGAGGATTTGCACCATAAACATAACAAATTCGCAAATAATTATTATGTAAATAACTTCAATATTTAATTTTTGTTTTATCAATTCAAATAAATGATCAAAGATTAATTTGTGAGTTCTTGCACCACAATCACAACAAGTTCAATTTATTATTTTTAGAATATTTAAACAAATAAATTCATTTATGAGGCTTTGCACCACAAGTACAAGTTGTTCACAACTAATTATTTTGTAAATAGTTGAATTCAATTATTCATTATTAATACTATTTAAACAAATAAATAAAAACAACCATTTTAATATTATTACTATTATCAAGTACTAATAAAATTTATTTGAATTGAAATTTGATTATTTAATTAATGATATTTTATAATATTAAATTTTTTAATGGAAATTTGTACCATTATTAGGTTTTTAGAACAAGCCCTGGGTCTCAATTCATGGACATGGTCAAAGGAGAAAATCTATGCCTAGGGACATAAAAGAAGCTTTTAGGAACCTAGATACAAGAAGACACAACAAAGGTGACCATAAATCTTCATAATAGTATTCCTAGCTTCTACATATGGGCATTCACACTATTATAAGGTCTTAATCACTAGGGATAGGTCCAGTGGTTGAGAGAATATGTTGGAATGTGACAACCAATTGACGTTGAGGTCAAGTTGGTTCACAATCAATTACACATAACTGATGGTTTGCTTAAATATGTGGCCCATTGAGGCAGATATTGAGCTGGTGGTTTGTAAACTATTATTGATAATGAATAAAGAGTGCCTTCCCTTGTCCTGTGGATATAGCCCACATTCAATGGATAAATCACTTAAATTTCTCTCTCTTATGTAATTACTGTTATGTGTTGTTTTCTGTAATTACATATTTATAATATATATGGACTTAATGCCCAACAAATTTATGCTGGAATTTTGCCCCAAAAATGTGATTTTAGATCATGTTCACCCCTGCAACCTATTACAAGCATTATTACATAAATAAAAGCAGCATTTCACGGTGCGTGTCTGCACTGTAG
>NWUY0300013078.1:0-16819 GCA_004151065.3 Larix sibirica
CCATGTAAGGCATTTGAACCATGGAGGACATCCCGAAGTTACCACAATCTAACATTAGCCTGCTTCAACCCCTGCCAAATAGCCAAAGCTTTCGCTTGAGTATTCGTCACAATTCGCAATCCCCAAGCATGCTTTTTCTCATGATTTCCTTCTGGGTCAAAGAGCACCCTCGGCACCTGCCAACCTTTGATTGTTCTTCAAAGCTCCATCAAAAAATAGGGTGTGCTTGTGTTGATCTTTAAGCCAATCCCTGAATTTATCTTGTGTTATTTTCGGCTTCCAATTCTTGTTTCCCCTGCTCCTTGGTTTAATAAATAGATGGCTTGGTAGGTCCAGTGTATTCATGAAAATATGAAGCCAATTTCTTTCGTCCAATTCTAGCGTAGCAAGTTGCTGCTTGACCTGTCCCTTTGCTTTAATAGCTTCAACCAGTATTTCCCTAGCTTGGCTTTGTACCACTCCTGGATGGACTTTCTTATCATTGAATATACTGTCCTTTCTCACCAACCATATTTTCCAAAAAAATATGGAAGAGCTTTCCAAATATGCTTTATCAGGGGTTATCCTTAAATCTTCTTAAATATCGTTTGTGCCAGGTTAAAAAGGCTCCTTGGAATAGTGAAAGGGATTATTGGATCAATATTCAAATCTGCCATATGCTCTTATTCCAAACCTTAGTAGCAAATTCACAATGCAGAAATATGTGATTTATAGTCTCTTCCTCCTTACACAGCTGACATTGAGATGGACCTTGAATTCCTTTTTTTTTGTAAATTGTCAAAAGTTAAGATCCGTCCATGCTTTAAAATCCAACTAAATAGCTTAACCTTGGGAAGAGCATCATTGGTCCATATTGCTTTCCAGACCAGGTTTTGAGGAAGAGAGCAACGGAGATGATTCTACATGGAGTATCCTTCCTTGATCATATAGTTTCTGCATCTGTGTCCCTAGACCTGACTGTCAAGAGAGGAACGGTCTGTGGGTGCTATACCATGAAGTAGGGTAACTAACTCTTGCCAAAGTTGTTTTAGATTTTCAGGAAGATTAGAGATACTCCATCTTATCCAGTTTCCATCAGCATCCTATTCCAATATGTTTTCAAGCAGGTGTAAATTATTGCTCTTCATCCACCAATGGCTTTATTTTTTTTTTTGTACTAGGGGAATCGACAACTGGGATGGGGTTGGTACTTGTGTGACGTAGGGTCCATGGCTCCAATCCCGTTCACTACCACTATAACCCTAGGTGCACCCACANCCACTATACCCCTAGGTGCACCCACACAACCCGCTAGCATGGGGCACGGGTAAGTCGGGGTGTTCTGAACTCGTGACCTCTATTATAACATATCATCTCATTTTCAAGTGAATCACCAGTCGAGCTACACCCCTGTAGGCATTACTGGCTTAATTATTAACCAAACTATACTCATGCATTTTTAAATCAAAACTTAGGGAAAAGTTTGAATTAAATACGATTAATCCAAAAATGTATATAGCCATGTGAACTGAAAGGGGAAATTGTATGTGATGAATCCAAACATCCTCTGAAGACCATATGTGCCTATATGAATATCTTTGCTTAGATCACTCTAGAAGTACCTTTGTAGCTTTGCTCAAACTAATGTAAATCAAACTTATGCTTAACTAATGTAAAGTACTTAGGAAAAGTTTTAATTAAAAGCCTATTAATCCATAACTGACATGAAACCAAGGGGAAAAGGATTAGAATGACTGCTGGAGTCAAGAACATTGCTCATTGATTTTGGCATATGTCTCTAGCATGTTGCTTTGCTAGGTTGACGAAGTCAAATTGCTAAAAAAGTCAAACTTGGTCAAATTGAGAAATCTGGAGAAGTATTCTGCAATCCGACTTAGTAGGTTGATAGAATAGCCAAATGGGTATCCAAATCCATCAATAGACTTGGAAAACAATGTGTGCATGAAACTATGCACGAACATGAAAATCTGATTATAGAACACTATGCAATGAGCCCACCACCCCATAGTAATGATTGGTCTATGGTAGTAGTGACCAATCGGGTGGCATATACATAGATAAATGGTCAATTGGTTGCCCAAATATGTGCTCAAAATGCACAAATCCAATGTGTGACATAAGATTGCCAATATGTCCCTTATTGTTAGGGTTGACTATACATAGAATGGCACCAATAATCATTGAATCCTTTGAATAAAATTGGAGGCATGATGATGTATCTGATTATTTGTATGTCCACGAATCTGACACAATGTTGTACTGCTGCTAAGAAATGTCCTAGGTGGACCAATAGTAGTAGTGTACATCTGCATAATCAATGGACATGATAGATATAATGCATTTAATTGTTTAAGTGTGAGTCATCATATAACATAGCCTTGAAAACATGATGATATACCCCATAAGTATTTTGAAACAGGTTTGTCAAATTAATGATGTAAGAACACACCAATATCATGCAAAAATATTTAAAAGTATTTACCAAAGGACTATTTCTTCTTTGGGGTGGAGATGGATAACTCACAAGGGTTTGAAAATGAATTGACTTTAATCAACTATTTGACTAAAGACAAGGGGTTTAGGGAATCCTTTGTGGTCTACACCAATCAACCCAACAACAGTAGCATGTGTTAACTCAGAAGGGGTGTGTTATGAGGTACCTTTCCCTTTATCCCAACAATAATGTTTCCTTTATTTAACTTTTTCTTTTCTTTTCTTTTTTCTTTTAGCATAGGATTAATGTATTGGAAGATATTGGCCTTGGTGATGACACGACCTTAGCTCCGCTGCTAGCGAGTGTCCAAAGCCCTGATCGAGTTTCCATATTAAAGCATATGTATGCAAATAAGCATAGCCCTGCTGCCAACGAGAATCCATAACCTCGATAGGGATTACCTATTCTTTCAATGGTTAACCATTTTATTATAATAGCATAGGGAATTTTGGATCTTAGGAGAAGGCATTGCTCAATTGTAGTTCTTCCCGACTATTGACAACCGACCCATAGACACAATTATGTAATAATAAACATAGATGATGACGGATCTAGAAAGGGGGAGAACAAAAGTCAATTAGCCAACTTCAAGCCAATGGGATACAGACAAGAGATGGTGTGGTATGGATGATGTGATAAAGGCTAAAAGATGGAACCAAAGAAGGGGAATAGTCCTTAGAAATACCAAATTAAGATTAGTTATATTGGTGTATGGTATGTCATTAAACTACCAACCTTTACCCTCGTCAACCTATGCGAGGTATTGCTAGCTATACTCATTAAAACAATCAAATACAATATACCATGAAGTGGTTGTAGAGAGTATAGTACAACATCAAGTAATACATTATCATCATCATATGGCATATAGTAAAACAAGCCAAAAGTATAACTTCATCTCAATCGGGAATACATCAACAAACTAGAATAGAGTGAAGCAAAAATAAATCAAAGTATGCCTATATTGTATATGACATAACAAGCCCAAGAGGAGGGCACCTCTATCAAATGAGGATATGCCTATATAGTATATGGCATAAGAGTTTCAAGAAGAGGGCACCTCCATCAAATGTGGATGAATGATGACAAGCAGAAGTCAAAGCATTGCTTCCAAAAGCTCTCCAAAGGAAACACTCCAATAGAAATGGTCCACAAGACAATGAATAACCCTAGATCTAGGTTTTGGAACCCCCTAGATCTACTCCAAAGTCAATTGACATTATCAAAATGAGTGTAGATCACCTCCAAGAGTGGAATGCTCCAAAGAATATGGCTCCAAGAGTGAAATGCTCTCTCAAACATGGAATAGAAAGAGTGGAAACATCCTCCAAAGGTGGAACGCTCTCATCAAACCATGAACATGTGTGTAGTAATTCCTCCAATGATGAATAGTTAACCAAAAAGGGCATGCCATGTGTGGAAGAGACTCTGAAATAAAGAACACCATCAAAGAAAACCTCAAAAAATGTGCCCAAAGTCCTCCAATGGTGGATGCTACCTCCCAAAATGGCATAAATGATGATTGGGATGCATCAACTGTGAATGTCCTCATCAATAAAGCTTCAACGAGTGGAACACTTTATTAAGAAGACATAGGAAGATGTGAAATGAGGGTCTCCAACCCAAAACATCCAACTATAGTCCAACAAAAGGTGTGCAACAAACCCTCAAAGGTGGACGCTATCCTCTAAAGTGGAATGAAACACTATCAAGGCATCTCCAAGGTGGAATGCTCCGTAGATCAAGCATAAAAGAGGATGAAAACAACCTCCAAAAGTAGATTGTCCCATCATAAATGTGCTAGAATGAGTCAAGATGTCCTCCCAAAGCATGTATGAGAGTGAACACAAACCCCAAAGTGGAATGCTCCATGAAGTATGGCTTGAAAGGAGATGTGTAATCAATCTCCAAATGGTGGACTCCCCATCCAAATGTGTGACAGAGATGCCTAAAAAATGTGGATGCTCCAGTAGATAAGGGATAGATGAATTTGAAAGAGACCTCTAAGGAGTGGGTGCCCCTTGAAACAAGGCAAATAGATGAGTATTCAACCTCCAAGATAGGGTGCTACGTTTCCTTTGACCTCATCAAGGGTCAAACCATTGAATGATGTCCACATATAAACCACCTCGTCAACCAATTTCCATGAAACAAGGAGACCTCTTATCCATGATAGAAGCATCAAAACCAAGGAGAATGTGTCCACAATAGCTAACCACCTCATGAGGAAGGGGACGACCCCTTCTACAAGCCACAATAATGCCTCCACACATGCCACAGGAGAGAAATGAGGAGGGTGCTCAACTAAAGATGATACCCACTAGCTCTATGATGCCATATAGGTGCCAAGGATCAAGAAGGATCCAACAATATGAGAGTCTATACCATCATACATGAGCTAGAAGGAGGGGCACCTCATGGAAAGTGATCAATAGAACATCCTCAAGCATAAAATACATCTCATGAAAGAGTGCTAAGCAAGAAAGGCCTCCAAATATCACCATGCCATCCATATAAGCAACCCATGTCATCAAATCATGCCATGTGAGCAAGAGCGCTTCATCAAAATAGCCCTCAAACATCAATATACCATGAAATCTTTCTAAGCACTCCATAGAAAACTTGACAATGCATGCGATCTAGATGCCATATGGAACCCAAAGTACTAAGGCACTCCTTAAGAAAGTGATCCATATGTCATGAACAAGTGATGCATGAGTGAAGAAGAGCAACATCATAATCATCGATATTTCCTACATCATGAAAAGACATATCCCATAGCTACGAGCCCAAATATGTCATGAACATCCATATGCTAGGGCATCATCAACAGTAGGACATCATCACAACACGAAGCGAAAATCTAGCATTAACGAACCTAGGCCATCCATAGCTCCATTGACTTGTAACCCCTGCTGAATGTGTGACAAAATCACATATTGACACCCATGTCAAAACAGGGGGGTAGCACACTTTTCTCAAACAAAGGAGATAGAAAAAATCTTTTTGATGAGGCTCCTAGTGTTTGATAAGTATGCGTTTGTATTAAGTAATGGACAATTAGATTTAATCCATCCAGGGAATTGCCTTCAATTGCCATAAATAGAGATATCTAATGAGTGCCCAAGTGAAAAAGGTTTGTGCTAGAGAATACAGTCCATGACACTCTCTCTATCCCCTCCATGAGGAAATAGTATTAACGCCTCCTCCATCATAAGAAACTATGTTTCTGACCACAAAGAGATGTAAGCTACTTCATCCCTCTATAACTGTCCTAAAGTTTCTTGACAAACTCCTTTTTCCAAGAAACCCAATCTATCATAAGAAACTATGTTTTTGACCACAAAGAGACGTAAGCTACTTGAGACGTAAGCTACTTCAACCCTCTATAATTGTCCTAAAGTTTCTTGGAAAACTCCTTTTTCCAAGAAACCCAATCCTCTATTTGATATTGATCCATACACCTTTCTCATCATAATTACGATGTCTTGACTCCCTAAGCCAACCCTCCACTTCTATCTCATTCCTCCTTCAATCTTTTCTCGTGTAGTGATGTCAATAGAGTGGTCTAAACCCTCAACTCTAGCAAAGTAATGGACGAGGAAGGTTTTCACGCCAAAAATTTGAAACATGGTATTCCTTCCCATCTTTTACAGATTGCTGATCTTTTTAGCCATTTTGTTTGCATGGGTTTTCCTTCTTTGTGGTCTAGCATATTATCCACCCTATTCTCAAGTCAAGGGTTTCTTTTGATCTTAATAATTACAGTTCCATCATCTTAAGAAACGTGCTTTTTTGACCACGAGATGTAAGCTACTTTAGTCCTTTGCAACTCCCCTAAAGTTTTTTGGCACTCTTCTTTCCAAGAAACCCAATCCTCTCTTTGATATTGATCCGTGCACCTTTTTCATCATATCACTTTGCGTTACAATGTCTTGTCCAACCCTATACTTCCCTCTTAGCATCTTTTCTTGTGTAGTGATATCAATAGAGTGGTCTAGACCCTCGATTCCAACAAAGCAATCGATGAGGAAGATTCCCAAGTTGAAGTTTTGAAACATGGTATTCATTCCCTTCTTTTACACATTGCTGATCTTTTTAACCATGTTGTTTGCATGGACTTTCCTTCTTTGTGGTCTCAGCATATTACCCACCCTATTCTCAAATCAAGGGTTTCTTTTGATCTTGGCTATCGAGGTGGCCCTCACCTTCCCTAGATTTGGCCTTTCTTTGCCTTGTTTAGTATGGGATTAAAGTGAGGTTCTATTGTGTTTAGAGGGAGTTAAGAGGATCCACCATGATTTCTTCCAATCCTTGACTAGATGTGTATAGATCTTTTCTTAAGGGAAGTGCTAGGCTTGAGCAAATAGATTCTGAATGGTCCATGCAAGACAAATGATTACCTCCTTTCGCTCGATTTCAACAATAGATGACCATAAGCAATGTGTAGAGCCCCATGCGACATCAACTTCTAGATTGGTGAGAACTTGAGACCTCCTCTAGATTCACAATTAGTAGACCAATGCTTACTAGGGCTTGAGGAGGCTTTGTGCACAACACAGTAGGTTGCTCGCCCCCCCACTATCTTGGGTACTAGGAGATCCATTACTAGTTTCTTCTTGATGGCCTTGAGTGTCAAGAAGGGTGTGGTAGACAGTTGGCCTCTACATCTTGGCCCCTCAGTCTTGGGTCCTTTGTGGATGAGATTATTAGATAGTGTATCAACACCTTCTTGGTGTTTGATGACTCGACATGTCCTCTTCTTCTTTCTCTTTTCATTTTGCTTCTTGCTATGATGTGACATAGCGTCTACATTTTATGTTTGACATAAGTTTTGCTTTGTATCTAGATTATTTCGGAGTAATATTTTCTAGCTTCTAGGTTCATTTGCTTTTGTAGATTAGGGTTAGGAGTTGCTTTTGCACTACACTATGTAATTGCCACTAGTTGTACACTAGAATCCCATTGAACTACTATTGTGGTCATTAGTTGGACACTAATCATATTCCTTCATTTCCTTAGTTGGGTTCTAAAATTATCTTATCTAATCTTATTCCTTTTTTTCCAAATAAGGAAAAAAATTCCTATTCTAATGATTTGCCATGTTGCATTGAACTTGGTTACCCAAGGAAGTTAATTTTGAAGAGGGCTATTTTCCAAGAAATGAAGAGGGAGTAATTGATTACGGAACTTAAATAACAATGATTGGGCAAATTCTGCAAATTCAGAAAAGTAAACAAAGTGTTTCGAAGTTCCTTTTGTTGTAGAGAGGGTATAGCCAAGCCGTAGCCTTTAAGTTACCATAACTTGTTTAATTTGATGTCTAGGATGGGATTTTGATATAGCCATTTATAACTATCAACCTGGCTTTTTTTTGAAAGGCTTTAGAGTGGTTCCATTGCCAATCCCTCCATTAGGGTACATGCCCCTATAGTTTAAGCGTAATCAAGAGATTATTTGGAACCACTTCTTTGATGCGTTCCGGATTAATATGTGTGGTTTGGTTAGAAGAAACGTGGCCTATAAGTCTAGCTATGCCTTCTTATCTCGAGGTTGAGAGTCAAAGAGGTCAATGGCCTTGATGTTGCCTCTTTTAAAGAGGCATTATGCCGAGAACCATGCATTTTCAGTTGACATTTTACCATTATAAAGCAACACAAGTGACGACTAAATAGAGTGTTCATTGAAAGAGAGGCCTTACCTAATGAGACACCTTTCTGACGAAGAGTTGGCTTAAGAGCCTCCCACACTTTTTTCGATGTTTTAAGCCACAAACTTGCTTATTATCTCTACATGGGTAGGAGTAGCTAAAGATGTATGGAAGTTTCTTTCCTTAAGCTTTTGCCAAAACTTGGTCTTCAAGTCTAGCCATGCCTTCTAATCTCGAGCGTGAGAGTCAAAGAGGTCAGTGGCCTTGCTGATGTGCCTCTTTGAAAGAGGCGTTATGTTGAGAACCATGCATTTTTAGCCAACATTATACCATTATAAAGAAATACTGGTGACCACCAAATAGAGTGTTCATTGAAACAGAGGCCTCACCTAAATGAGACAAAGAATTGGCTTAAGACCCTTCCACACTTTTTGGATGTTTTTGGCCATAAAATTGTGTTTTATCTTTCCTTGAGCTTTTGTCAAGTGGGGATCTAAAGGTGCTGCAATTTCTAAGAAGAATTTTTATTAGTTGTTTCCTTCAATTTTGCAGATAGAGATTAGGTGAGGGTGTGGTTTCTAATAATCCCCATTTGCAAATGTTTTGGTGAACTTTGTGGAAGCCTTTGTCTTAATCAATGTTAGGGCAGAAAAATGATGAGAATTTTTTCTCGCCTTTGGTATGCATTAACAAAAGCAACCCATCAAGAGGAACTATAAACATGTGTAGAGCAACCACTTTGGTCCAATGTGGAACTTCACTTATAGAGTCATTGCTTCTTTTTTCTATCCTTAGATGACCACGTCTTAGAGCTCTTCTAGGGATGCCAGTAATGCAAATAGGGTATGGATTCAAGACCATCCTTGAGAGGCTACCTAGTATGACTCTTCATGCCATCTTTGTTTATAACATCGAGTTTTGTCCCACTCGATCTTAGGCCTTTGTGGTGCCACAGAATATTTGAACGCATTCCATAATATTTTCCATTTAAAACCTTGTCTTCATGTTTGTGAGGACAATCATAAATAATGGTCCAATATCCAGTTCATGGAGAGGGATACCTTTGATAAGCCCTTGGGCCATTTGTGTCCTTACTGATTTGTGGTCAAAAGCAGTGCATTCTTTATCGGTCTCTTGGTGCCCCTAGGGGAAGGGAGTATCGTTATGAAGGAAGTGATCCACCTAGTGGAGGTTGGTCCTGATTGTGAATATTGTTGGAGGATGAGGGAGTGAAGTTAAAGAGCCTCCTACAAGTATAAGGCCAGACATCTCTGATCGAGATATTTGAAGAAACTAGTCAAAGTTTGAAGCTCTGTGAGAAGAAGGTCCCTAAAAAGACAATGGCACTGCTCGCGAATCTCCTAGATAGGGCACCGAAAGATGAAGTGCATTGCTCGTGAATCTCGTAGATAGTGCACTAAAAGAGGAAGTGCTCCTTGGTCTCAACCACTCGAAGATGACATACTTGGCATATCTTGTCTGATTGGTCAATTTGGTGATCTGTCTCCACCCTGAGATGATGAGAACCCACTTTGAACTGGCCCAAAGGAACACAAGAGCATGTGCCCAATGGTGGAGTGTGTAATGGGGTTGAACAATGAGATTGCCACTCAAATCCCTAAAATGTGTAGCATAAAAGGCCATCTTTGGACGTAACTCTCCCCAAGGGTTCATTAGAGTGACTTGTGTGAACTATCTATAAATGTTGTCGCGGGTGATTTTATTCAACTCTTGCTTGGTAGGTAAGAGGTGGCCAGTCATGTCCAAGGAATATGGTCCATCACAATAGTAATAGATTCCAAAAGATCTGTAACCCCCACATATCAAGATCTAGTGCGACCAACTATCCAAGGCAGTGGACTGCGATGACAGATAGGCCAAATACGGGTATCGATATTGCATTTTCGTCGAGCATGTAGAGCTCTAAAGGTGGTCTAGGAGTGAGACAAGACTGAACATAGTTTTGAGCTGAAAGGGTCGGGCCCTGAACTTTGCAAGTATAATGAGTTAAGGTATTGTTTGTTTGCATTTGATGATGTGATGAAGGAGGAGGATCTACACTCCATCTATTGAGGCCCAATTAGAGTCTAGTAGGTGAGGCCTCCAAACCTCTGAGCTATAGAGGACTGTGGGTCGGATGAGAGTGTCCATGAGAGACATCTTGGATGAGACGTCCTAAAAATGGGTCTGAAGCACTATATCTCAAGAAGAGCCAAGGATCCGTATCCTTTGTTGACTTGTGGTTGAAGGGCATGCTGCAGACTAAAATGAGATCCTGTGGATTGTACTCCCAAATACTTATAGGTGCTAGTGATCTCGATCTTCTCCACTCTAAAAAGGAAATTATGCTCAATGAGGAGGTTCTTCGATCCATTGAAAATTCATGACCTTGGTTTTGCACAAGTTGATCATGAACTGGTGAAGATCGTAGAAGAGGGCCAAGGCATCTAATTGTCTCTGCAACCCCTTTGGAGAGGAGGCCAAGAGGACCACATCGTCAGCAAAGAGTGGGATAGAGATCAAGACTTGGTGGAGGAGGCACTCATCTCTGTCCTGAATTTGCTCCTGTACGAAGGACTCTAGCTTGTTGATGCAGATTCCAAATGAAGTGGGGGATGGGAGACACCCTTGCTTGACCCCAATGGCATTGATAAAATCTGAGACCTTCCGAGCTATGTGAAGACGATGAACTGACTCATAATCTCATAATGGCATACAGAAAGGTGTTGTAAATGCCAATGTCTTTGAGCCTTTGGAATAATGAAACTATGGGGACAGATTTGAATGCCTTTCGAAAGTCTACAAAGCAACAATAAACTTTCGAACAACGATGGCATGTGTCCTTGATGATGACGTAGAGCCTAAGAATATGATCAATGGTTTGGTGCATTGGTCTAAATCCAACTTGTACCCTAGCCTTGAGTTGTCCTCGCTCAAGCTCCCTAGAAAGCTACCTATGGAGGACTATAGCATATAGTGTTGAGAAAGCGTGGCTAATCATGATCATTCTGTAGTTATTGGGATCAATATTAGGGCTCTATTTATGGATCAATTGAATAATATGATGCGACCAAGGCGCTGGAAAACCTATGTAGACCATGTGGTTAAATAGATCGACCCAACAGTACTCGAACTTGTGGAGGCCATGCTTGAAGAGTTCAACATGGAACCCCTTCTCATTAGCTGCTTTGCTCAAGCTCATGGTCGAGGCAACTTCCAAAATATCATTGGGAGTGAACAAGTAACAAGAGAGGGCGGGAGAAGTGACTTGGATAAGGGGTTGCCTTGGGGTATCATAGAGGGAGGAGATGTGGGAAAACATGGATTTTGGATCAAGATTAGGTGGGAAATGGGAGTGACGGTGAAAGATGGTACACCATAATTTTTTGGGGAATGGATAAGGGAAGTACTTAACTTTCACCTTTTATGAGAGATGAAGTGGTGTTTCTTGTGGAGAAGGAGTTGGCGATAGGAAGCTTTAAGATCGGGGTAGGAGACATGTGGAAGTTGTTGGTGTCAAGGCGCTTGCAGTCCTCATCATACTGTTGGTTCATGGGGTAGGACCTAGATTTTGGAGAAGGGGAGGTGAATTGAGTGTAATGGGGGTAAGTTTTAAGGGAAACTTCCTAGAAGGTAGATGAAAGACATGTGTACTTGGAAAAGGCAGAGTTGAATGACGCAAATCGAAACTTAAAAGGGAGCATCTGGTAGATTGTGGAAGTGAAGGTGTCAGGGTATCCCTCGATAGAGAAGCTAGTGGTTCGAGGTGGGCCCAGAGGGACAAGAGCAATTTTAGTCTCCACAAGTTCTCGCAAAGAGATACAATGAGGTTAGTCTCTCTTATATAGATTAGGGAGTTGCTAAATTTTCAATTCACAAGGTCTGAAACAACAACCCTAATCTCCAAAACCCTAACTCAACCTTCTAACCAACTTGACAAGTCAATAGAGGGGGTAAACCACTAAAATATGAGGAAAATAATACATGTGAAGCACAAATAATATCTAGGAGTGAGGCTTCCTAGTAGAGCTGGTCAAAATAATAATAGATGGACCAAAATCTAACCAAGAAGGTCCAACAACCTTATCCATATTTTTGACAAGTCAAATGTAGCAACTTGTCATCATTAATACAATGGTCCAATGGTCCAAGTAATCAAAAAGGGACAAGTGCGCCCTCCTCAAATTAAGAAATCTCAAACAAATTGAGTCAAAAGTGGCATGTGTTGCAAGAACTTGTCCAAGAATGATGAATGCACCCTTTAGGAATGGTCCAAGCATACTAAATGAAGCCTCAAATGGTGGAATGCCCCTCTAAGGAACTCCTCACACTCTGTACATTGGTCCAAATGTCATCAAGAAGCTGGTCAAAGTTGTTGACAACTCATCCAAATGGTCCAAGAGTGTTGGTTCTCTCAAATAATGATGGAATATACCTCATGAAGACCCACATGTGCATGAAGAAGGAGGCGCACCACCTAGGAGAAGAAGACATGTATCTAGTGAAATCAACCTAAGTGCTACACAATATTAAGTATAACTTAGGAAAACACTTAATTATATGCAAGCATTAACGCAAAAGGCTATTATGTGTACTTTTCTAATAACTCATTTAATTATTTGTCCAAATAACCTTAGAACTACCTTGATGCAACCATAATTGACCCAGATTTCATGTTACACCCCCAAGACTAAGTAAATATTTAAGTCTGTAAGCAAGGTGAGGGTGATGATGTGTATGTAATGTAATGAAAGGGAAAATAACTGAAATGTTAGGGAAAGGGGTTCACGAATTAACTATCATGAGAGGGTGTCTAAGTTCCAAGTCTTCCCCCTAGCTTCCAAGAGCTAGGGGTTAATAATTTTTCTTCCATATGTGTGCCTTTGGAAGGGAATTGTTTCTTCATGAGTTACCCTTTCCTTGCACCATTCTATTGATCCTTTATTTATTTTTCTTTTCTCTTTTTTTTATTTTTTATTTTTATTTTGAACATTAGTCCCTTTCTTTGATTTAGTTTTGATAAGTTGGGGAATAGGATCATTTGTTTTTTGCAAGGGGGCATAGCTCACATTTATCATTCATCATTTAATTGCATTTCCCTTTGGAGTACTTTGACTCTTTTGACTTTAATTTAGGCACCACACATAGGAATAATATGAGGAAACTTTAGAACATGACATCTAATTAGTTAAATGTGAAATGGAGACATGATTGAAACAGGTGAAGTGGCTAGTGAAATGGAATGATATGAAAAACAATTAGGCAAAATGTTGTTAATGANCATGATTGAAACAGGTGAAGTGGCTAGTGAAATGGCATGATATGAAAAACAATTAGGCAAAATGTTGTTAATGACATGAAATGAGGGTCATGCTTGCTCAAATCCCTAGGGGCATACATCCCATAAGGTCATACACTTAATCTGACGAGGAAAGAAGAATTATAACCACTACATGATGCGCCCTAAGCTGTTGAAACAATATTTGAGGATACATGAGCCATTNTATAATCCATGAAACATGCATGTAGAGCCTCATCCCATAAGGTCGGACACTTAATATGATGAGGAAAGAAGAATTATAACTACACCATGATGCTCCCTAAGCTATTGAAACAATTTGTGTATCAAAGTAACACCTTTGACCTCTTAAAGTTATTTCCACACATAAGAAAGCATTTTACCAAAAGTCAAGTAGCGAAGATATGTCATAACATTGGTACCAACTGGATGCTCCCATTTGTCTTTGTCAAGTGGCAAGGTAGGCTGAGTAGGCTGGATGCATCTCCGGGCTAGCTGAAAGTGTCTGTCAAGTGTTTATGGGCAAACATAGATATCATCTGTGGAATTGCTAGATGCGATGGAAAATCACATAGGAAATGATGATCAAGTCACCCCATACATGTCAAGGAGTAACAAGGGGTATCTATTCCATCAAGTTTGGCTAGGACTTGCACATGGCCATTGCATGAAAATTCCTGCTTGCATAGGGGAGGGTAGCGACAACTCATGAGGGGTGAAACCTGTCTTTGGGGGATTTGAAGCTTGGTGTGAGATATGAAACACCCTCACTTTACCCAATTGATCAAGTCCCTGTCAACAAATTCTATAGAATTTTATTGTCATGACCTTTTAAAATCAACATGGGACTTGAAGTCAATGGTGTCATGGTTTCCTGTTGAAGAGAGTGGTATGCTATGCCATGCAATAAGGTTCAATTCTCTCCAATCATGGAAGAGTTCAGGCCAATTGCAATTCAGTGGTGACTACTTTGATGGTATACTACATCCTTGTCACAACAACAGTGCTGAACACAAGTGCTTGTGTTAATGGTTCTCTCCTCAAGGGCCATTACACCCATGCAAGTGGGCTACTTCTTGTGCTTGACCTCTCTGGGCCAATCTTAATGCTTCTATTGAGTTTAAAGGAAGCACTTAAAAAAAGAAAACCATATTACTTGTTAGCTCCCACAAATGATTCCATATATGTTATGTTGGAATTTTAGAAAAAGTGCATTGTATCCAAACGAACTCTTTGTTTGTGTTTTAATTCTCATTATCTAAGCAATGCATTTTCTAATGTTACTAAACCATTCATTTGATGCTACATATTTATTTGACATACATCAACTGTTGCTTTCCTCAATGTTTTATATCAATTTTGGTTCCATTATATACAATTTCAATTTCACAATTGCCTCGAGGTTAAAAAAAAGCATCTACAATACCATGTCATATATTATGCTTTGATTGATTTAACTATATCATATTTTTATGTATTCTTTCATTTGAACTTTTGATAGGTTGGCATGTGTGGCCAGTTGAACACAAAGATCTAATATTGCTTGTTATGTTTTAACAGGACTTACAAAATTAGAAGCATTGAACATTGGATGGTGCAATTGTATAAAGAACTCAGATATCAAGCATCTTGCTGGTATGTTGTAGTACCAAGTTTGGGAAGTATTATGTTAAACTAGAATCTATTGGCATGTATTTTGATTGTATGGTACATAGCTATACATAGTGCAATATCGTATGTAGACACTTGCCTCAATTTAAATAGTCAAGTACATTTTATGGAAGTTGACTATGCTGTCACAGGGAGGAAATGGAAGAGTCGGTCCCATTCAATTCCACTATGCTTAGAAGTGCATTTATAGGTTGAATACCTTGCCATTTTCAATTATCCATTGACATATGAATTCTAATGCATTGATTGTGGCCTTTAGTTGCAATCTAGGCAGGGATTTTTTTAGCCCTTACCTCTTTGCTTCTAATGTTTGAGAATTCAAAGGCAATTCTTATACTATTATTGCTATCCTGAACATTGTTTTTTTTTCTTTTCCCAGAAATGGATATTTTATATTAATATATAAACAGATGCTTACATTGGATATTTCTGAGTTGAAAGCAAAGTTCCAAAAAGGATTTGCAGATCCAACATATGCTACTGTTCAGTTTGACTCATCTGACCCTACTTTCTAGAGCTTTCAAAAAAACTTCTATAGCTATATTCCTTAGCAAACTGACTTCCTAGCAAAACATACCGACAGTATATAAGCATCTGATTACATTAAAGAAAAAAACATGTCACATCATCTTCAGGAGTATCAATAGCTGGCTCCCCTGGAGCTGCAGGACTTCCATTTCTGCTGAACAGTGCCATCTTCAAATGGTGCCTCCTTTACTGAATCTATGGAAATCTGTAATATAGCCTACCTGATACACTGTGAGCTGTGACTAAAGTCCAGTATTATATTATAATGCATTTCCAGTTCTGATGCCAATTTTTCAATCCTCCTTTCTTGATTCTCAGATACCTTCTGAAATTCCATTTGCTTATTCATCTGTGCATTCACTTGCTCTGTTAGGCGTGAGACAGTTCTGTGAAGGTCATCAACTTGTCCAACTATACTTCGAAGTGCCTTCCTAATATCCGTCAATTCATTACTTGCACAGCAACTTACATTTTTATCTCAACCATTTCAAATTCAGAATCACCAAGGACTGTTGGACTCCAATCCAAACTCTCCAAGATTGTAGGAACATGACTTATCCACAAATAAATCTGTGCTGCTCAATGACAAGAGAAATGGTAATTGCACTTAAAATTGGACTTAAAATTCTGGGGTTTTAAGATTCCACTGTCCAGAGATTTGAGACAGACTGTGCTGTATCATTCCCAAGAAACACCCAAATATGCATGGAATTCCCCACACTGAAAACCCTGAATTGAATAAAAATCCCACCTGCAGGCCTGGAAGCACACATAAGGGAGTTAAAGCTCACACGACAGAGGGGAGATCGCATAACTTTGAGGGGTACACTGTCGTGATGTAGTAAAGGACCTTGCCTTGATTCAAAACACTTGACAGTTGTCGTTGTTGCCTTGAGCCTTTTCATGCATGATGTAATTAGTCATTAAACTATGGGATTAAATAAGCATGTGGTCACCCCCATTTTTAATTAGGATTCCTTTGCTTAATTGAACAACTTTATTTTCCATTTTGTCTGCTATTGAATTGGATGATCGTTGGACATGGAGGATTTTTTTTTCCAGGGAAAACCCCATGCACTTCCCCTCATTTCAAGGATGGTACCCAGGGAAAATCCTAGATTCTCCAGGGCACAAGGTGATTACAACAATATATTCATTATGAGCTCAACGTGTCACT
>NWUY0300013086.1:26223-37591 GCA_004151065.3 Larix sibirica
AGCAAATCAATAAAGTAAAAGTAAAGTAAAAGAGAAAGGTGGGAAGGAGGAGAAGAGAAGGGAGAAGTCAGCACCTTCATTATGGAGGTTCTTCCATGAAACCTTAGCCTCTATGCATGAAACCCTAAACCCACAATGACAAAACACAATAAAAGTTAACAAATCAATAAAGAAAAATAAAAGTAAATGAGGAATGAATGGGGGGAGGGAAGGGAGAATATGTAAGGCCCTCCCATATGCCTCACTTCTTTTACTATACCATAATCATGTGATATTTTGATGAATTTATCAAGGACAACAACTACCATAACAATATTTCAAAACAAACTTGGTTACATTGATTGATAATTGATAACTTGGTAATTACTTGGAAAGAGTGAAAGATTATCCATGATCTTATGTCTTGGAGGAGACTAAATCACAGGTTATAGGAGCTATGTGATAGGCAGATACTTGAGATAGCAAAGTTACCTTGATGTCATGGACATCAAAAGAAAAAAGGGTAAGCTATGAGGCATTAATTCGTCACTTAATTGTCGGTTCGATATATTGTTATGATATGGGGTTAGTGCAGGTTTATGTAGGAAACCACATAGCCCAAATTGGTCATTCAATGATACAACTATAAGAATAACAATAGCAACATAGTGTGATTATTGTTAGAGTGTTGAACCTAGTTCCATTAGGAGGGGTAAAGGTGTTGACCACCGTTTATCCTTTGAAACCTATAGTCATGGGAGGGTCATGTTAAGTCGCCCTCCCCAAGTTGTGTGATGGTGAATGTTAGTTTCTTGTTGGGGAAGTTAGGTCGATTTAGTTTACATTTCCACTTATCGGTTATATATGGGGTTAGGTCAATATAGTTGATGCTCCAAGATATTCCAATAGAGGAACGAATAGGAAGTGGAAGATAGAAGTTGGTTAGGAAGAAAGGATGATTCATATTAGTAAGAATATTGTTTGAGATCTGAGATGCCACTTTAGTTTTGTACTTGGTTCCTTTCACATGTAAATTGTTGTTTAATTCATTAAGGGTAACCTAAGTATAATGCTCAATCAATACTAGTGTATTGTGACTTAGTTAGTAAGATTGTATAGTGTTGTGTTTATTTGATTATTTCCTTGCATGTGTCATTATGATCATTTAGAAACTATGCATTAGAGGAATTGATGGTTTAGTACACACCCAAGTTATGTGTACACTAGCCACACATACATACCTTACACATGTACACTAATATTGGTTAATATATGTTAGTGATTAAATTGTTATTATTGTTAATGGTTGATGCAATAAGGGTTCAAATACATAATTATAATTAGCCTTTAATTTGTATTAATCAACACTTCGTTTGCATTTCATTTAGGTTCATTTACATTTCCCCCATCTAAATTACATTTCACTTGCATTTATATATTAATTATATTTCATTTGATCAATTAGTTCTCATTTGGTATACATTACTTGTCATTTTGGAAATTGGATTCATTTAATGCTTACAAAATTTAAATTGACATGGATTGTATTTGACTTGCTCCAAGAGTATTTATTATATGTAGATATTTTATTATATTTAGATTTGAGAGATGAATTGAATTAATGTGAAAACTTGCCTCGATGAGTGGGTTGTTAGATCATTATGTTGGTACGTAAACTATTACTATATGATATTTTGACCTTCCTAGGGCCCTTCTCGATAAGGGGGGGAGGTAGTGGCAAAGAATTGGTTAAAAAGAGATTTTGGAGGATGATAGAGGGGGGTGTCGACACTTTGAAGAGAAGGACTTGGAGAGGGAAAACATTGTTTGTTGGTAACTTGGGATTGGAACCTTGGGGTTGATCCTTGAACTTTGAAGGTTTGGTAATTTTTGTTGTTGTTATTAGGGTTGCGGGCACAGGGGGCTAGGAAACCCCATAGGTTCATAGAACTATTGGCTTAGTTGCTAGTTGCTTGGGAGGATTAATCCTAGTTTTGGTAACACTATTCAATTAGACTAAAGGGTAGAAGTTCAGCCTGTTGGAACTACTATTACACTGCTAAATCAACTAGATCTACAAGTAGATACACTATCTTACTCGACTTAAGTTGTTTAACTAAAATTCAAAGTTATGTATGAACAATCATTACAAGTAACAATAATCAGTTGTTGAATCAGATGAAAATGCATAAATTGTACCTATCATGCTAGTAAATAGAAAATTTTACATGTACAAATCCACATTTAGAATATATATTTGATTAAATTAGTTTATTGTCAGTTGTATCATTTGTTAATTAACACCTAATGATGGGTGTTATAGAATCTTAATGTTGGCAAATTGATAATGCATAGAAATATAATCAAATATTATAATCCATAGCATATCCATGAGGCATCATCTTCAACCCTTCATGGTGGCAAAGAACCGTTCTCACAAGAATGGTGACATTGTCAATCATCCTAGAACCTTATATCCTTGAGCAACTAGGTGGTGGACACCTCTTCAAGCTTTAACTTAGAATGGTGAGTAAAGATGAATCATACATCATAAAAACATATGTCAATAGGTCCAACAAAGATGAATATTTATATGCATCATTTATTTCCTAAAAAATAGATTAAAAGCAATAAGACTTTTCAATTCACTATTTTTGACAAAAAATAAGGTCAATGAGAACCCTTGTGCACGCTCACATGCTAGAGGGCACTGAGAATCGATATATATTCTTTGTGTGGCATGTATGCCATTATTGTGTGGGTTTCCGTGTGAGATTGAGTCTTGTGTGTGTTTGTGGAGTCAAATTGTGCAACTGAATCGGTTCTAAGACTTATTTGTTAATGAAAGTCCATCGTCTGTAGTGTTGCATATTTATAACCACTTATGAAGTATTTTGTATCTTAATTTTCTTAGTTCAGTGGAAACCTTTTGTTGCTAGTATATGTGAATGTCCCCTTTGAGATTGTTTTGGGATTTACAAAATCATAGTCTACACAAAGTGGTGTCAAAGCATGGCACACTTGTTGTTGAAAAGTTTATTGAGGTTCGAAGGAATGTTGTAAATGGTAATTCAGTGGGACAAGATACTTGCAACAAGTTCTCTTTGTGTCAATGAGTCCCATGTGATTATGTGAGGACTTGGATCAAGGCGAAGAGTATTGGAACCCATCAAGGTTTTATTGTGTTTGTTTGTGGGCTACATCTTAGCTCAGGGAAGTCTTGTGAGACTATGAAATTTCATTCTCTGGGAAGCTTAAGAAAGCATTGAAGGTAGTTTGGAAATAACATATGTTATTGAATTGGCTAAATGAGACCCTTTAAGAATGAATCTCTAAGGAGTATTGATTTGGATTGAGATGTGTCATGGTTTATGGTGGGAACTAAGTTGGTAAGAGGAAACCATATCAAGAGCGAATATTGTAGGTAGAAGAACATGAGGAAAATAATTCCAAGTGGGCAGATAATTAAGAATCCAAAATGGGGGTATATGGATAAGAAAGAATTCTACAACATTGCACATTATCCAAGTGGTGATGAAAAGAGTGCATATGTCCAATATCATAAGTTCAATGAAAAAATTGGAGTAGTTGGAGTAGAGGTATGAGGAGATTGAAGAGAAAGTTGAAGCAAAGAAAATATGACCAAAAACATGTATAGTTAAAAGGCCTTCAAACATTAAGTTTGAGAAAAGAGAAGAAGTCGAGGTAGCACCAATGTTGGAGGTGCTTGAATTCTCTAAAGTTGTTTTTTTTATGTGTGTGTTGATAATAATATAGTTGAACATGTTTCGAAATGGATCAGAAAGTTTGAATATGACAATGGAAATGAAAGTATTGAAAATCAAGAGTAACAAAATCTTCTATTGGTTCGAGAACAAACAAGCAAGGAAAGAGGAATGCAATTAAAATTGAAGATAGACCATGATAGTGGATGTTGTAAAGAAGAGGAGTTACTCCAACATGGGAAGAGCAAGTAGTCCCGCAATGATTCTGTTTGAAGAATTTACACATGATGTTGATAATGCATATGAAAAGGTTGCAATTAGTTATAGGATTGATGCATAAAATACTCATGTAAGACATGGCGATGAAGAGGAATACAATAAGGATGAGCTTGCAACTAATTGTAACGTAAATGTGATGGAGTTGGGATCAGTTTGGGAGTTGCAATAATGCTTACTCACTTATTGCACAAAGATGGAGATGGAAAGAAAGAAGGAGTGGGGGATTTATTATTCCCATGAAGATGAGAGAAGGAATGGCTTCCATGGAGCTTGCAATGGCAAACCCACTTGTGAATGGTGTTATCATTCACTAAAAAGACTTGGAACTAATAACCAAAGAGTTGAATCTGGTTGCTTGTAGTGAAATTGTAGTGAAGAGAGTTATGAGCAATGTGTTTCAAGTTGGTGATAATAACAATGGAGTGGTGATTGGGCATGTGCTGTGTTGAAATGGTTTGATCGATGGAGGGAAAGAAAGAATTGGACTCACCTAATGATTTTGAACAACAAGGTTCATAATTTTTAAACAACGAGAGTATGGTGAAGGAGCATCCTTAGAATAATAATGGCAAAACCATACAAATGTCATATGAACAAGACTGGGCAATTACATGACATTTATGATATTGGTATGTGGGTGCACAAAGGAGGTGGATCTTTTTGGATGCCTTTAACAACCAGAACAAGCATTAAGTGATATTGTAATAGAATTATGATGAACATATTATATTTAAGTTGTAGTTATACTTGGGAAAGTCACAAACTATAAAAGGGAATGGTTTAGAGAGAAGATAATATAGAAGCGGGGAGGTATACGAACTAGTTCAAGAGGAAACCATTGTGCACATTTGAGGAGACTTGCATGGCATACAACATTAAGAATTCACTTATATTCTTTGTGTGGCCTATATGCCATTATTTTGTAGCATGTCATGTGAGATTAAGTCTTGTGTGAGTTTGTGAAGTCAAATTGTGTGGATAAATTAAGTGTGAAGCCCATTTGGTAATGCAATCCCATTAAGTCGATGACATTGTATTTAGATAATTGTTTATGAGTTAGTTTGTGTTCCAAATCTTGAATAAGAGTTGGCACTTTTTGATACTCACATATGTGACAATTCCCTTTAAGATTTGTTTTGGGTTCACCTGTTATTGTCAGTGTCATGCAATGGGATTAACAATACCATGTAACCTAGAAAAATATGGATTATCAACCAAGATGGAGCCATAGAAATGATTTTAGCTTCCTTCCAAATGCATAATAATAATATGAAAGTTCTGATAACAAAGACATATGCCTAAATTTCCAACAGAGACAAATTGAGATGTCGGAATTCCCTTTAAAGATATCATCAAAATTGCATTAAGGAGATGTGGATAATAGGATGAGACATCAACATAATCCTCAATACATGAAAAAAAAGAAGAAGACTTGGTCATGCGAAGATAACAATAACTGAATGACAGTTTAAAACTCGTAGACCTTATACTCCAAAAATCATTCTTTACGTAGAATAGTGGAAGAGATCATTTAATAATGGAAATGATAGAATTATTCCTTATTAGTGAAGCATTGCTTTTAAGCCCCCATAATGGTAGAATCCTTCATCCTCAAAGGAGTAGGGTTTGATCTTATCCAATTCCCATACACATTCATATAAATTGAAATTCATAGAAAACTCCCTTCATATTTGAGATTATGTAAATTTCTCAACCAGAGTTAAAAGCAAACATGTAGAATCAGTGACATTCTTATGGTAGTATTAGGGGAACATAGATGTATGAGCTTCAACAAAACCTTAAAAAACTACAAATGGGCCTAGAAGAGTGAAAAGAATCAACATTCAGAGATATATTATATGAAGATAGTTTATATACATGAGGAGATGAATTGAGTTCAAGAAGAGACTCTACACTAGGTTTGAGAAAGGAATTAATCACTAAGAACCTTTCCTTCTAAAGCAAATAAAGGAGTTGCAATTAAAGTAAGAATAAATATAACATCACATACAAAATTACCAAGGGGGTATATTGAACATGTGATAAGAAATAGAGGTTAAACTTCTTAGTCACTCTAATAATCTCAAGTAAGGACCTCCAATGGATAGATCTAAAGCATTAATGTATCTTCACACATATGAACAATGGTAACAAAGGGCTATGCTAAGAATATAAATAGATGATTAATTTCAAGAAGTTGCAAACTTAACTAACAAGAAATCCTTGGGTCTAGATGGATTCTCGACAAGTTTCTTCTTGGCATTTTGGAAAATAGTTGGAGATGATGTTTGGTAGACAATGCCAGGAATCAGGAATTAAAGTCAATGATCTCAATGCATTGAATGCCACCTTCATCTCTTTCATACCCAAGGAAAAGGAAGCGATCTTGCTTGCTAAGGTCAAACACATTGCATTATGCAACATCATATACAAAACAATATCCAAGGTGATGACAATTAAACTCAAAACAATCATCCCATAAATAATATCTAAAGAGCAAGGTGTATATATGAAATGTAGACCCATTTTAGGTTGGATCATCATAATGTAGAGATCAATTCACTCCTTTCAAGTGCAAAGACTAAAATGAATAATGATTGGATTGGACCTGCCCAACAAATAATACACACTAAATCGGGGCTTCATAGCTCAACTATAAAGGATTTTTGACTAGATGAGGCATGGATTCAATGCTTCGGAAGTAAAATATCTTTGTTGTTCTTTTCAATCCTATTGAGTGAAATCCCTCCAACAACATTCCAACCAATCAAGGGAATGATTGAAGGGGACTCCTTATCTCCATACTTGTTCATTATCATGGCAAAAGGGCTCGATAGAGAGATAAATGCTCTAAAAACGAATAGTTGAATTCACAACATAAAGATATCACCATGTGAAAAATCAATGTTGCGTCTAAAATTGTGGATGTTGCAACAATAAAAATTGAATTAAAGAAGCCAAATATTCGTAGAAAACTTTGGAAAATTTTCTTAAAGCATATGGATGATAGATAAACAAAGAGAAATTGAAGATTTTATTCTTCAACATCCCAATCCCAATTTAAAATCATATCAACCATGCCAACAAATTTCACAAGAGACTCATTTCTAAGCAAGTATATAGGAATACCACTAGTAGAGAACAACCTAGAAGAGATAGATTTGGAGGAAACTCTATCTAAATTGAAAAATAAATTGGAGGGTGGACATTTTGACATCTTTCCTTAGTTGGGAGATCAACACCACTACAATTAGTGCAATAGACACTCCCAATGTTCCTTTTCTTCACTACAATAGAGCCCATAAAGATACAAAATTTAACTTTACATGTTAAGGTCCACAAATGGTGTATTTAAAAGGTAATGTTTCCTTACTGAAAAATTATAAGGCGAAAGAGGGTTTATAGAGATTTATACTGGGTGAGGATGTGAATCTTGATAGAGTGGAGGTTTAATGAAGCGAGCTCTGGTAGGAAGACTAGAATCAACTAAGATGACGAGATTGGAGCTAGTAGATTGGGTTAATAAGACCTGGTTGCCTTTGTATGGATATGCCCCGCGTATAAATATCCTGGTTCATGGGTGGATTTGTTTCATATTTCCTGGCCCTGAACATATCCAACAAATCTTGGATACCGTCTGGCTGGTTAAGGGTGGTTCTTTAGTTCTTAAGAGATGGCACACGACCTTCAATTCGGAAAAGGAGAGGATGAAAAGGCGCCATTTGTGGCTTTTTCTCCCAGGTTTTCCCCTCGAGTTATGGACCAATAATGTACTCGAGAGTTTAGCTAACTCGATTGGGAGATTTATTCGGCTAGACAAGCAAAACCTACATGGAATGGAGAAGAAAGTGGCTAGGGTAATGGTTGAAATGGATATTTCCCAGGGGTTGCCTGCTGAGTTGGAGATGCAATGGGGCAGTAAATTTTTCTTACAAAAGTTGGACTATCTCCATATTTCATTTAGATGCTACTATTGCCGAAATGTTGGACATTTGAAAGCTAAGTGCCCTGTTTTGCTTTCTGGTTTTCCGTTGGTGGACTCTGGGATAGATTCGGGTGATGAAACTTGTGCCATAAATGCTACTTCTTCTCAAGCTATTGTTCCGGCATCTCTTGAGTGGAATTGTATGCATCATTCAAGTACGCCAAAACATGCTTTCCATACTCCATATGAGGGTGTTTCGAAGGAAGAATTAAATTTCTATTTATCAGTAGAGAAGGATTTAGATAATAGATTATCTTTGTCAAATTCCAAAGGTTTTTTGGATTATGTTCCGCCTTCTTTTAAGCTTGGGAAAGATGTTTCTTCGAAACCCCTCTGTCTTGATTTTCCTGTTGAAGGAGGTGACCCTATTCATCCTCGAATGTCTGTATGTACAACCCATATGCTGGTAAATACTCAGAACCCTCGTTCTCCCATTATTGATCTAGTTAAGACTAATATCCCTTTGTTTGAGGATCCGGATTCCATAGACTCCCCTGAAGAGTTTATTGCTCCCTTGGGATCAGTCACCCTTGTTTTGACAAATGTTGAAACTCCTCCTCTGTGCAAAACCCCTCTACAAGTGTTTTCAAAGAATCCCATATCAGTTGAGGAGGTTCTTCCTACTCATTCTATACGTTGCTAACATGTGACAATTCGAAGAAAGAAAAAGAAGAATGAGAATAAGAACTTGGAAGGTTTGGATACTACCTATAAACCTATTTTTGCTAGAATTGATGAATTCTCCGGTTCATACGATATTCAGGCCCTTAGAGCAAAGATGCCCCATGGAGAAGTTTCCTAATGTTGGTTATGTCTCTAAATGTTCGTGGATTAGGTAGGGTTGACAAGGTTAGGGCCCTCTCAAATCTTATCCAGTCTACTAACCCTTTGGTGATATTACTACAAGAAACAATGTGTGAAGATATGAAGGCGATTGAAATATTGTCAAACATTTTACCTACTTGGGAAATGTCTGCTTTGAGATCAAATGGTCTGTCTGGTGGTTTGGATTCTTGTTGGAACCCACTTTATGCACAGTTTAAGACTTACAATACTCTGGGGGAATTTTAACGAAAGGTATTATTAAATCTTTAGACTTGCAGGTGACTATCCTCAACTGCTATGGGCCTTACAAAAACCATGAATTATTCTAGAATCTTCTAGAATCTAGTGGACTGTTGGGTATCGACAATTTACTTTTGGCAGGTGACCTAAACTTTATTCTTTCGTCTGCAGAAACATGGGGTTCTAGTGCTAGAATTGGTCCATTATCGGATTATTTTCAGAACCTACTTTTGAGAAATGATCTGGTGGATATTATGCTTGCCAACTTGGAGCCTACGTGGACAAATGGTAGGGGTGGAAGTGTTAGGGTGTGCAAAACACTCGACAGATTCATTTTTAAATATGACTTTTTGGACTCTCTTTAGAGATTCAAATCTGGGGGAGAAAAGTACACTATATCGAATCACTATCCTATTTTTCTGCAATTGGAAGGCTCTCCGAATGTGAGGAATTTTCCTTTTAAGTTCAATAGCTCTTGGCTATCCAACAAAGATTTCTGCAAGATGATCAAAGGTTGTTGGACCTCTTTTCAAGTCCCTAATGACCTAAGTCCTATGGATAGCCTGATCTGGAAACTCAAATCATTGAAAAAAGCAGTGATTTCTTGGATCAAGAATCAGAAAAGAAAAGATAGAGCAGAATTGAAACATATTGAAAGCCAAATTGTGGACCTTCTCACTAAAAATGATGCATATATGTTGGACGAAGAAGATTATCTGTTTTTGAAGGATTTAATCTCTAAGAAAAACAATATTTTTGGCTCAAGATGAAAAGGATTGGCGCTTAAAAAGTAAAGCACTATGGATCAAATTGGGTGACAACAATACCCGATTTTTTCATAAATTTGCTTCACATAGAAGAAACTTGAATGCCATCTGGGAAATAAAAACTGGTGAAGGACAATTAGTGAGGAAGCAGTCTTAATTGAAAGATCTTGCTAAAACTTACTTTCAGGATATCTATAAAGACCCAGAGACTTGTCAGATAGAGGCACGACTGAAAGTCTTAAGTCACCTTCCCAACTTTTTTGATCCTGACGAAGGTGCTGCAATTGGTAAGCTTGTAAATTTGGGGGAGATCGAAGATGTACTGAAACAATTTGTCAAAGAAAAAATTTCGAGCCCAGATGGTTGGACGGTTGATATTTTTCTGATTTTCTTTGATGATATGGGGGAGGATATCCTAGCAATGGTGGAACAATCTAGAATTGAAGGTTTCATCTCTAGGGCTTTGAACTCAACTTTCCTTACATTAATCCCAAAATGTAATAAACCGACCTCCTTCAATGAGTTTAGATCGATTTCTTTATGCAATCTTATTTATAAAATCATCACGTAAATAATTTCCAATCGACTTAAACCTTTTCTCTCTAGAAGAATGTCTTTGGAACAATTTGGCTTTATGATGGATAGGCAGATACTGGATGCAATTGGCATTTCTTAGGAAACTTTTCATTCCATAAAGCAAAAAAAATAGAGGCTGTTTTATTGGAGATGGATTTGGTGAAGCCATGTGACAGGGTGAATTGGGTTTATCTTAGGCTCCTTTTGCTCCACATTGGGATACCTCTCTCATTGACCAATTGGATAATGGCTTGCATTACCTCTGCTCAGTTCTCAGTTTTGATCAATGGTTCTCCAACTACTTTTTTTGGTAGCTCAAGAGGTATTAGACAAGGCTTCCCTCTATCTCCATTACTTTTCCTGTTGGTAATAGAGGGATTAAGTCGTTTGATCCTGAAAGCAAAGTCAGAAAAGAAAATAAAGGGTATACAAATTTATGCGTCATTGATCATTACACCTTTATTATTCGTGGATGTTGGGTGTGGCCCAAGTGAACCACTTTTTTGGGGAGACAACTTTCGTGGAGTGGAGCTCCAGCGCAGCAGCTATTTTTGCCAGTGAAGTACAAGTGAAGCGACGTCCAACAACGACGTATTTTGGTTAAGAAATTCTGTAGAATCCCGGGAGCAGGGTAAAGAGTGGCGCGGAATTGAAGGAAAGTGACCTGTCAGCCAGAGTGGCAGAAACTGTTAGAAGCAAAACGACGGATCGACAGTGACGGAGGAAGTGGAGCGGCTAAAAGGGACGCGCCAGTACGCAGTCGGAGCTGAGTAGTCAGAATTGCGACTTTCAGAGAGGCGCCAGAGCCAAAAGCGACGCAGAAAGGCGGGTGAAGGCAAGTGAAGCAGCCGTCGACTACGACAAGCCGGGTTAGCAGGGTAACCGCGCCAGTTTTGGGGGAATTTTTGGGTAGCATGGGTTTTTGGCCCACAATCATTGTAAAGACATGACCCTCAGGCACGATCTATAAAAGGGGAAATTTTGTAAGGTAA
>NWUY0300013087.1:6986-18322 GCA_004151065.3 Larix sibirica
GATTATGTATAATTTTATTTTATTTTTAAATTAAAATTGCATGTTTTTTGTATTTATAAGATGACTACTCCCGTCTTTTAGTCGTACTTGATTTTTTTATTACGTATTTTTTCCGTATCGTACCCGAATCATTTTCGAATCCGTACTCGAATCTTGCTACTATGATTTTAACCAGTCTCAAGGTCTTGAATTATGTAAGAAATTGAACTTTACAAGAAATTGAACTTCTTACATCTGCATGCACCAAATCTTTGTATCTTGCATTTCATCTCCTTGTACAAAATTTTGGTTTTGATATACACTGCATCTACGATTACCATGTGCATCACGTTATAAGTTCATAGATAGAAGTGATTACTTTGAATTGCAATTATTTCTGTTGAGGCCTCAAGAATGGGATGTATGTTTGTTAATGTGTCTTATTAATAAATTTATTTTTTTGAGAATTTCATCTAGAGGTATTGATTTCTGGTTTTTTAATTGGAAGTTTTAGATCTCAATTATTGTAGTTAACTTAGATATCAAATTCCATGAAATAGTGCTTTTAAAACAATTTGATAATATGTAGCTTCAACAATAGAAAGTTTTACAATTTGGCCATACATTTTACATATTTGGAAAGAAATCATTTAACAAGAAATCAAAATACGTGATCCATGTATGTGCTTTCATTTTAGAGCAAATATGATCCTCTTAAATGCTTTTAATTTTTTTGTTAAAAGTAATTATTTCACAGTGTGAAGCAACACTATCATTGTAGTGGAATGCCAATTGGGTATAGATCAGGTGGTTGAGGAGAAATATTATCTTTTTTGTTTGGTTTCAAATTCCACTTATGATATGTTTGCTCTTCATGAGCCAGTTGTTGATTTTGAATTCTGTGTGAACCAATCCTTGTTGGGGTTGACAAGGTACTAGCAATCTAATTCTCACTCATGGGCTTGAGGGTGGGACAAATTGTATTCCATGAAAAAAGAAAAAAATATCATTATTGTGGAATATGAAACATTAGATGTTGTAGATTTATGATGCTATTGAATTTATTGGTCTTTTGCTATCATATGTCAAAATAATCATAGCATTTTATACTAGAGAAGGAAATGTCAACCTTTAAAATGCCAAAATTGGAAAAGGTTAAATAATTAGTTGCTTGAATATTTTAGTACTAGGGAGAATAGCAAGGAAGAAAGTGAAGTGACAAAATGGAAGTATATATCTATATACAACACTGTAATTAAGATTAACAAGAGATCACAATTGTATTTGTTATGTTCTTGCAATGGATAGCTCACAATTGTATTTGTTATGTTCTTGCAATGGATTGCTTACATGTTTTAATATCCATTCAAATTACATGTTTTATTGTTTTATGTATGCCCCATAAGAGGATCCTTATTTGATTTTATAACAATGTTTACAATGTATAACAAATATTTGATATGTTTGTTACTATCTTTGGTGTGCAAAAGAGAGATAGAGAGATGTAGCAAAAGGTAAATTTGAGGAGGCCTTGGTCACGCAAAGACATTCAATCAATATAATTGCTTAAAAGTAAAAAGTAGTAAGAATAAATGCCTAGTTTCTGTATTATTTGCGTGTTTATATTTTATCTATATATTGTAGATAATAGCAATAAGAGATTAGAAAATGTATTGGAGATCACAAGTGGGCACTCAAAGGAATGAACAACACATAGAAATAACTCATAGATAAAGATAGGGACATCGATATTTATGTAGTAAAACCTCCAAAAAGAGACATCTGCGTGGCAACATAAAAGTTGTGTTGTTCAAGAAATGAAAGATTTACATGCATTATAATACTTTTGTTATTTGTCATGTTGAACTATTGTTCCTTCACGCTTTTTAAATAAAGATCGTGGACCCATCATTAGATAAGACAGATCCAGTATGGTGAATTCTCATATTAACATATTAATAGATTAACGAAGCATACAATGACACCATGTTTGTAAGGTAACGTATAGTAAAGAAGTACACTAGAAATCACACTACTATAGTACACGAGATCAAGTTGGTAAAATAACTTCATAATTTTTAATATTCTAACAACCACCTTTGAGAACAACTTGGGCTAAGACAAAGCATTATAAAGTGAAATAGAAAGAGGTGGCATTACATATACTGAATATTTTTGATAAAAATCACAAAATTTTTCTTATTGGACTTTTATCAAACACTTTGATTGCAAATCTAATTTATGCCTTTTCTGAACTATGGATTCATATATCATACTGTAATGAAATTTTTGATAGTTTTAAGCATAAACATCATACAACCAAACTCTTGAATTGAAGATGAATGCAACATAAAAATTTAGGGCCAAGCCCAGGGTAAAAACCTCNNAAACCTTTTGCACAGTGTTTTCACATATTATTTGCAGCATGCATCTCTTGTAACTGTTGTGCTTGTTTCATAGATCTGATGTGCTTGAATTTTAAATGGATCAGCAATGAAATTCATTTATGAAAACATAATTACTAGATTTGGATTCCCCCTTATATTAATCAGTGATAGAGGAACACGCTTCATTAACAAGACTATAACAATTATATAAAAAGAATTCCTGATTGATCATCGCAAAATTTCAACATACCACCCCAGGACAATAGTGTCATAGAATCATACAACAAAACACTTACCAAAGGACTAACAAAAATTTGCAGCATCAACAAAGACGATTGGAACGGGAAAATTCTAGCCATCCTATGGTCTTATAAGACAACATACAAAATCTCGACATGAGATACACCATTTATACTCATCTATGGACAAGAACCAGCCATTCCCTTGCAATTTAAACATAAAGCTCTAGTAATTTCAAAAGTATCACATTTGGATATTCGATTTACAGAAATTGAAAGAAAATAAGCTAGTTTCCATACACCATCAGGAAGTGCAGAAGAAGCAAAAAAAAACATGGCATGGTAGAAACATCAAAAAGACATTTCAGTTGAAAACCTAGTCCTATTGTATTATGGAAAAATGAAAGGAAAAGCACGGAAATTAGAAACTGCATGGTTAGGACCATACATAGTCAAAGAAATGAACTACAATGGAATAGCTAAAATTAAAACATTACAAGGATGACTCTTCACGGAATTTGTAAACATTGCTTGACTTAAGTGATAACATGCGTAAGCAACACACATGTTGACTAGTGGTTGTATCATCATTGGTCGACCATTATGCTTCTAGGTTTGATTTCGTTAATTAATAATTTAACTATTTTGTTAATAGGTTGTCATTTAACTAAATTCTAAGTACAATGACTAGATCAAATATATAAAGAAACTAAGACATGATTTGTTGGATGGAAAAAGCACCTCACAACGATGATAGTTGATTGGGAATATGAATCCACTTTGAAAAGAATGAGCGCATATTGAAACATAAGAAATTGAATAATCCATAAGTTGAGTCATAGGAAGACCAATTTCGTTGGTCCACCAACCGATCAGATCGACTGAAAATCCAACATCGATTGAAGGCAGACCAAGCCTACCCGACCATCAATGAAATCGACTAATCATGGAATGTCAAGACCACAAAAACAATTTCAGTGCAATCTTCCCTGAGTGGTCAAAGTATATTTCATGTGCAAATGACGCAATAGATGCTATAACCTACTTGCATTAATTTCCCTCACGATACCATGCCTATAAATTCACCCTTGCTCGAATATTGTTGGAAAAGATTCTATCAAGAAATAGAGCGAGTGCAGTCCACCTCAAATCCAATTCACTTACAACCAAACTTTGGAATTTCATATAACCAACTATTAGAAATGGCACCAAATAAAGTTGGTCCTTCAACCAAAACTAGAGTCACTAAGGAAATGGCCAAAACAAAACAGAGGAGATATCTATGACACCACTGCAAGCTTGGCTCAATGGAATAGAGAAAGCAAAGGTTGATGAGTACAAATTGAATAAAAAATGGTTATATAATTCAAGAAATGGGCCATCAGATAAGGGAAATGGGTAGAAGATTCCAATTAACTAATAGTTTCCAAAATTCATCATTACCTTGGTGCTCTAGAAGCTGTAAGCCTAAATTTTTTGAAGATACTCGCTGCAAATTTCATAGTCAGTAGGTACCTTGACAAAATAATTTGGATAGATGAACCTATATAAATCACTGAATCAATGATAAGACACTTTACATGATTACCTAATAAAGGAGAGTTGATTGCCTTAACGACTAAGCATTTGGAGCTAGTCGAGGAATGCACTAGGAGCACGAAGGGAAATAATTCCATAAGGATGATCATCAGCCAACTTACATATGGAATAGTGAAATGGAATTGTGTAATCATTTCACTAGCTCTGTTCATCCATCAGATGTCCAAATACAAATGTTTGAAGCTATTAAGCAAATTTCCTAGAGGGAAAAATATTCAACTTTGTTGATCATGTCGCAATTGGAAGAGCAATTCTGAGAAGTGTCAAGAAACTAGACATGCAATTTGGTTTTCATCATTGTTGATATGGATTAGTAAGGAAAATATATCGCCAGTTGGTGAGTTTTTATTCACTAACATGCAACCCCCATTAATGAATAATTACATGATTTTTACCCCAAAAGGTGCCCTACAATGGGTCAAATAGACCCAAAATTCTATTCGAAAATTGGTTCTAAGTCTTAAAGATTACATGCGATTGGTGGCGAGTCCCATAACAGCTTTGGTGTAGTATACCACCAAATTCCCATATTCAGTTAGGCCTCAACCAAACAAAATTATGGTACCTATAGATTCATGGAGGAGAATTAGAAGAGCTATATTACTACCCTTTGGTCGACACAATATTTGTCAATCTTGCATGAAAAACAAACACTGTAATCCCAATTCCAACCTTGGATAAAAGTACTCAGACTAATTTACTTTTTCCACTAACATATGGAAAAAAGGAATACCAACATGAAGCTTCCTTGTGCATCACTACTTTTTCTCTTGAAGACATAGTGGATGAATAACAGTTATCTATAATGTTGTTCACAAGCCAACCACAACAATAATTCGATGAATCCTCTATCCAATCAATAGAAGATGATCTAGACAACTTTATTCAAGAAGGCGTAGAACTAACTTTCAACAAATCTCAACTAAAGGAAAATATTGACCAGATTGTTGAACAAGTACTAGCATACCAAAAAAATCATAAGGAAAATTGACCCATTGGTAGTAAAGGAAAAGGAAGTTACTTCTGACCTCGTTCACAAGAGAAGACATTGGCGACATCCAAGAAAATGCCAAGGCAATCATAATATAAGCAACATTAAACAAAGTCATGATTGAGCGACAGATCGAGATGAAAATGGCACAATAGTAGGGGATTCATCCATCGAAAAAGGTAGAATCGACTCAACTTCCTACCCGATTTGGTCCTACAAAAACAAGAACAAAAAATCGGCTAACCATAAAAGAACAAATAAAATTAATAGATGAAACACCACCAAATTCACCAAACCAGGTTGTAGAATATGCTCCTCCTCCGTTAACAACAATGTCCTCCATCGACCCACAAATTACTCAAAGACTGAAGAACTTATCGTCAGTATCCATTGATTCGCTCTTGATAATTTTTCCTCAACTGCAACAACTACTTATAAAATCCTCTCCTATTATATCGTTGAAACCATCATCGAAACAATTAACCTTTCCATTGCTCCCAAATACATCTGCAACTATAACATCCATGCTATATCTAACCACTACGTCTGGCTACCCAATCACCTAACTAACATTAACACCTATAGTGGCTACCATCCCAACGGTCCCTCTATCAAGTGCTCTGATTTATCCATCGACCGCACCACCAACTGTCCCTTCGACTATTCATACATCTATCATTTTCATAGTCTCATCGGCTACCCCTTTGACCCGCTCGTTAACTACCCCACCGAATGTCCTGTCAACCACTCCTTAGAATATTCCGATGACCCTTCTAGTCATCATTCGCTTGACCACTTCAACAACAACTTAGATGACTCTTCCATCATCCAACCCATCAACCACCACATTGACCATTTCCTCGGATTCATCTACTTCAGCGACACAACAAGCACCTCTGACTAGTGGAGTAGTTCATCCACAACAATAGAGAAGATAGACAAAGGAAAGAAGAAGAAGATTAAACTAGGCCCTACATTCACAATACCTATTCAATAGACAATAGGGACCACAATGACCATTAGTGTTTTTACCCTAGGATTTCAATGAAGAGATATTTAAAGTAATTAGCAAAGAACTCAACAAATGGTGGATTGATTCTTCCATTAAATTGAAAAATATAAAGAATGCAGAGGAAAATGCTTGGAATCATTTCAAATCTAAAGCAGAACAATTGATTAGTCCTCGGATAGGATTGCAAACAGATCAACATCTGGACCAAATGTAGAGCCTTTTTGATACACTACTCACCCAACTTTAGTCTGTCACTGATAAGTAGAAACAACATTAGGATTATGAGACTGACCTCCTCATGGCAGAGCAATATAAAATATTTTCAGAACAAGGCAACAAATTGCAAGAGTATGAAGTAGTCACTAGCAAGTAAAATCCGGTCTTAAATAATTGGTTTGCATATTATGGACAAGTATGTGTAAATTTCCACAAGACTCAAGCTACCATTATAGATCTAAATACAAGAAAGAATTCAGTGGATCCTGAAACTGCCATAACTTTGGATGAACAAATCAGCATGGAACAGCAGTGAATCATCAAGCTGCAGAAATAGGAACATCAATGGTTATTATATGAAGCGAAATCATCACAAGCAAAGGCTAACTAACTAGCTAAACGAATATGCCTTCTTATGTGCACTACCAAAATTTTGCACCAAAATGTTGGTCCTGAGTTGCAACGAATAAGGAATAAACCCATGCCTGAGAAATTCCTCTGGTTGTCGAAATTAACCACAATTAGTACAAAAATTCACACTATACTAGTTGATTGGGAATAATTCCAACAGCAATTGGTCTTGTGTGCCCCTACCATCGTAGAAGCATGCACCAAATGCATTCCACCAGGAATGACATCTACTTCACAACAACCATAACTTATGAAATTTTGTAATTTTGCAGTTTTGTAATTTCACATATCCATGTTCCCTTTGGGATGAAGAAGATTTTTGAGGTGGGGAAGATGTTGGGGGATCCTAGTTTATGAGTTGACTAGGTCCTCCCGACCAACCACCCACTTGGTCAACCCAATATAGTTGAGTCAATTAAGTCAAATCTCAAGTAGTTCCACGGTTGTAACTATCTAACTGAATGTACATTTCATGTGTGTGTGTGTGTGTGTGTGATCCATGAAAAGAGTAGTATTGTCTTCCCTAGTATAGTTTGTCTCTATGACATAATATAAGAGGCTTGTTGTTGGCTTGATTGTTACTTTGTTCCTTTCTCTCTTTATGTGTGTATGTTTTTATGTATGATTATATGATAGTGTACACTACTGGTAACCGCATGTAATCCCACAAATTACAACAATATGCATTGGTAAAAGCACTAAAATCTTTTAGAGACTAAGTATTACATTCAAAAATTATTGCATATGTTCCTAGTAGCATTGTTAAAGATGTGCTTAGTCAATGAGATAGTGAAGGAAGAAGAGGAAAATGGATTACTAAAATACAAGAATATGAGCTACAAATCAAACCTACCAAATTACACAAAGGCCAAGGGTTGGCTAAATTATTAGCTAACTCAAACTACAAAGTTCTAGGAATAAATATGATTTCTCAAATACCAAAAGATCCTATACCACAACTAAAAGAAGTGAATCCACAAGAACCATTTTTGAAAGTTAAATTCAAGTTTTCCATATCTACTTGGTATAGGGATTGTGTCTTCTAACTAGAAAATCTACAATGCCCCTCATAGTTTGATAAAGAAAAAATAAGATCTCTTAAGTTGAAAGCAGTCAAGCATTGCATCATAAATGAGAAGCTATTTTAGAAAGACCACGAGGGTATTTTATTGATTTTCATTATTGAAGAATAAATACAAGGAATAATAGTTGAGTTTCACAAATGAATATGTGGGGGGCAACATGCTTGGAGGGCTACTACATATAATATTTTAAGAAATGGTTATTATTGGCTCATTTTATTTGCTGAAGTAAATTCAAGGGTAAGATCCTATGTGGAATGTCAATTGTTTGTTGGAAAACAAAAGATGCTACCTTTACCACTCAAGCCAATCAGAGATGAAGCACCTTTTCAACATTGGGGATTAGGTTTCATAGGGGTGATTCATCCTACATCTAGTGGAAAACAAAAATGGATTCTTACTGCTACAGGTTATTTCACAAAATGGGTTGAAGTTATTCCAACCATATCAGTTAAATGCTATCATTATCAAGTTCTTAGAGGAAAATAATTTGGCAAGGTTTGGATGTCCTAGAAAGATCATCACAAATCATGCACATGATTTTAAGTCTACCAAAATGATTGCTTTCATCCAAGATTAAAACATAATTCTTGGGAATTCAATAGCATATTATCCACAAGGTAATGGCCTAGAAGAATCATCAAATAAGAGCTTGGTAAGAATCATTAAAAAATCATTGTCTGATAATAAAAAAGCTTAGGATTCCCATCTCAAATATACCTTGTGGGCAGATATGATAAGTACTAAAAAATGTATAGGTGCTTCAACCTTTCAGCTAGTGTATGGGGTTGAGACTTTTTTTCCTATTCATCTTGGATTACCAATAATGAAACTATTACATGATGAAGAGGAAGAGACAAATGTGTTTCAAAGAAGAATTCATCAGATGATAGAGGTACATCAAACAAGAGAGAAAGTGATTGAGAAATATCAAGTGTACCAGGAAAAAATGAAAGCCATTTTTTACAGGAGAACTAAGGAGAGGGATTTCCTTATAGGAGATATGGTTCTAAGGCGGGATGCAAGGAGAGAGGACTGAGGAAAACATGGAAATTTTGATAATTTGTGGTTTGGTCCCTTTTAGATCTCAGCAATAGAAGATAATAATACATTCCTCCTCACCAATCTAGATGGTGAACTCATGGGAGTCCCTGTGAATGGTAATTTTCTGAAGCATTCCATACAACATTGAAGACCTGGGAGATCTTAATAATGTGCATAGTTAATATAGTTTCTGATATTTATTTCATTTTGCATTTTTAGTTAAATATTGGCTTAGTCATTTATAGTTTTAAGTTTTACAGTTTTATAGTTTTCATGCAAGAAATTGTATTCTCATTAAGAATAAAAAAAGGGGGACCTGGCTACATAACCCAATGATAAAGATACATATCTATTATTCTTAGTGTCTCACATGGAAACACTATCCCCGATTGGAGCCCATGTTAGTACATAGAAAACAATTTTGGAACACTGGCTACAATCCCAATAGATAAATGCTCAAGGGCTTATGCTTATGGTGAAATCACTTAAAGGTTGTTATGGGAGTGAATATCATGACCATGGACTAAGAAAAGTTGTTGAACGAGTGGAAAGCATGATCGGTCAAAGCATCATGGATCAACGGTTAATATTTGTTCAGGGTCTTGAAGTTGTGCGATGATTATTCAAATATGCACATGCCAGAATTTAAATACCATCCATGGAGAGTGCTCATGCATTCTGGATCCTAAAGATAGTTTCATCAAATCACCTTTCTCAAGTACCGGAACCACCATGTGACGAAGTTGGAATGAGGTGGGATAGTGGGAAATCTAAGCGAAAAATGGACCAATGAATGTTAGATATGTGGACAAAGGTAAACATATCACAATTAATATGGTGTATATGTCACTGGAGAGAAGAAAATGAAAAGAACCCACATGGCTCAACAATAAATGCACGAATTTAAATTTTAAATATTCGCCAAAGTGTCAAAGAATTCCATTGTTCAAGCAAAGCTACGGGTTATATCTAGAAGCTGTGGAGACTAAAAGCTAAATCCAGTTGACCTAAAATGGTAATTTTGCAATATCCATGGAAATCAGTGATTGAATAGACCCACAAGATCAAAAAGCGACCAAATAATGAAGGTTTCAGTTATTTTTTTAACAAGGTCATGCATCATACTTACACTATGTTGCACGATAGTCCTCCCTCAAGGGTTTTCCCCTGATTACAAGAGACTAATTCAATTAAGTCAAGAGACATGGGTTGGATATTGGTTCTTGGTTGAATACTATAAAGAAATTAGAATCTATGGTTGAGAATTAGAACCTTATCAGATACCTACATTTCTAAATCCCAAAATATTTTCGTTAAAATACATCAGGTAGAGATTTGATTCTAAATTTATTCACTTTCCTAAGCATAAAATTATCATCACACTCAATCTTTGTAAAGAGGTGGGGTCTTTTATTGTTAAAACCAAAACAATGTAGTCTATTGTTGAGAAAATTCCAAAAGAGATTGGCCTCCAAAAAGGAAGAAAGTGGATATATGATCCTCATAAGGTCATCTCAGAGAAAAGATAGAAGGCTAAGTTGGAAAATGATGCAAGAGCATCCATGTTTGCTGGAAATCTTGCATCAACCAAAAAGATTATATTTTTATGTTTGGTTGGTTTGAATAATGTTTTGAGAAATAAGTTAAAAATATTAGGCCAAAAAACACATTTTAAATAATTGGTCTAATTTTTGTTGCAAATGATGTAGTAGCGGGTTGTGAAGGAGTGCATTTTTAAATTCTGAAAAGCAAAAGGAAAACATGGCGTGGATTTTCTTTTGGATTTATTGAAATGGATCATGGAGAATTTAATACTTTTTCTAATTGTAGAGTAGCTTTTTCAGTTACATGGCTTAGCCTTTTCAAAGGAGGCAAAAAGCATATTTTTGGAAAGATTTACTATTTTTTCTAATTGTTGGAGCAACATTTTCAGACATGGTGTAGCCTTTTCAAAGGAGGCAAAAATCATATTTTTGGAAGGATTTAATTATTTCTCTATTACTGGAGCAATGTTTTTAAAGGAGTAAAAAATCATTTTTTTGGAAAAAAAAAGGTGCAAAAAAAGAATGGATTGACAATTTTTAGGTGGTGGAAAAAAAGAGAGAAATTATTTTGGGGGATGTTTTAGTGTAGAGGGTGTGGCATCTCTTCATGGAAAACATGGAATCCATTGTTGTTGCAGTTGTGAAGATGTTTTGACAGTGGGTGAAGACAAGAATTCATTGTTGAAGACTTGAATAGTTTGCAGATTGAAGGTTACAAGTTGTAGATTGCAGATTGAAGTTTGCACTTGAAAGAGAAGGAGTTGTTTATGTTATTGCTTATCATTGTGTTGGCGCTCGGAAAAATCCTTGCGCCAACAGTAGGGATTCTCCC
>NWUY0300013090.1:15194-26782 GCA_004151065.3 Larix sibirica
GATAGGTGAAGCAATTTTAGAGAATCCTTCCACGAATCTTCTATAATACCCCGCTAACCCCATAAAGTTGCGTACTTCTTTGGCATTCTTGGGGGTCGGCCAATTTAATATGGCCTCGATTTTTCTTGGATCCACAGAGATCCCTTCTCCACTGATGGTGTGACCTAGATACTGAATTTCCTTCTAGAAGAAAGAGCATTTGCACAACTTCCCATACAACTTATGTTCCCTAAGGCACTGAAGCACCAGCCTTAGATGCTCCTGATGCTCGTGCTTGTTTCGAGAGTATATTAATATGTCATCTAGGAACACCTGTACAAAGCGATCTAAGTACTTTGGAAACACATTGTTCATCAGGTTCATGAAAGCAGCAGGGCATTGGTTAATCCAAACGGCACCACTACGAACTCATAGTGCCCATACCTGGTCCGAAAGGCAGTCTTAGGGATGTCCTCCTCCTTGATCCTTAATTGATGGTAACCTGATCGGAGGTCAATCTTAGAAAATACCGACACCCCTTTTAGTTGGTCAAATAAATCATCAATGCGTGGCATGGGGTGTCGGTTTTTAATGGTAGCCTTGTTCAAATCTCGGTAATCAATGCACAGACGAAGGGTACCGTCCTTCTTGACAAATATTACCGGTGCCCCCCAAGGGGATACGCTAGGTCGGATTAACCCCAGATCAATGAGCTCCTTAAGTTGAATACTTAACTCATTGAGTTTTGATACTGTCATCCGATATGGGGTCTTGGATATTGGTTTTGTGCCCGGTTTTAGGGAAATGGTGAATTCAAACTCACGTACTAGGGGTAATCCTAGTAGCTTATGGGGAAAAACATCAGCAAACTCAGAGAGGATTGGGTGTGGCGTTTCAGAGGTGTTATTGTCTTCCCCTACAGCCTCTATAGCATAAATCTTACACCCTTTCCTCATACATTTCTTTACCTTGGCGACTGAAATAAACCGCAGAGAAACGTCTCACTTAAGCCCTTCGATCACTGCTGGCTCTCCTAAATCATTAATGCAGAAAAATTTCTTCTCATAACAATCAACCAGGGCTCGATGTGATTCCAACCAATCCATTCCCACTATCACATCGTATGCCCCTAAATGAGTGGTATATAATTTCATTTTAGTACAAACACTTCCTATTTTAATTATACAGCTCTTCACCAAGAGACCTACGGGTTGCTTCCGTCCTAAAGCCATCTCCACTTGGTTAAAGTCACTTTGAGCTTGGGCTGCCAACCCACATTTCTCTAATGCTAAAGGGGAGATGAAACTATCAGGAGCCTCTGGATCTATTAAAACAGACAAGGAAATGTCCTTGATCATACTTGCTGACTCCATGACTATAGCCTAGTGTTTTGCTTGACGATGGTTGATTGCTGCGTGAATCCGATGCTGACCCTGAGATTGACTGTCTTGTTTCCCTTTCTGCTCCACTGGGCAGTCTCGCCGGAAATGGGGACCCTGACATGTAAAACATCTAATCCCTGATGGGGTGGGAGTGTTCGTTTTTCCACGACCACTATGGCCTCGACCACGACCGCCACTCTGATGCTGCCAAGATCCTGATCTCGACCCTGCTGTCTGAGATATAGCTGGTGGAACAGAAGGGGATGAGGCTGTTATGCTAGTCGTCCTGGCTGTTCCAGAGTGTGTTCCTCTATACCTGATTCTCCTGCCCCCTACTTGAAGGGTCCCTACAGGTCCGAGGTTCCCTTTCGATACATGTCCCTGGGAATGTACCTATGCCTGCCTGAGTGCCTGAAATCCCTTAACATTCTTTTTATGTACTTGCTTAGCTCTATTTGTCGTTTCTTCCATGGTGGTGGGTTTCCACATGGCTACCTCGGTGCGAATATCTTCATCCAACCCATGCAAAAACCTTTCGGCCTGCCTAGCATCGCCAGCCATGTACTCGACATGATGCAATAGGAAGCAAAATTCGGCCTCGTGTTCTTCTATCGGTCTACCCCTCCGTTGGATAGAATGGAAGGGCGCCTTCTGCTGATGCTTGTATTCGTCGGGCAAATATTTACTTCTGAAATGCTCCTCAAACAACTCCCATGAAACCTCTAAGGGTCCAATATGTAGCTTTTGCTCTACGCTTATCCACCACACTAGAGCTTTGTCCTTTAGCAAGCTCATTGCTATCTAAGCTCGTTCATTTGTGGCGTAATCTTTGAAACTAAGGGCCCTTGTAACGAACATCAGCCAAGATTCCGCCACCCACCCCTCTTGCTTCCCCGTGAATTCTGGCAGGTTAGACTTATGCACTTCCTTCATAATATCCAAGGGTGCCCGTACACCCTTTGAGGAAGTCGGTTGTTCTTGTTTCAATTTTTGCTCGAGCTCACGATCTTGACTTGGATCACGATTTTGATTCACAATTTGGTTTTGGTTTTGTCCAGCCATCCAATCCTTAAGCATGCCAGTCATTTCTCCTAAGGAACGCAAGATGGCTCGTTGCCCAGGTACATCCTCAGTATTGGTGGAGGATTGCCGACGACGCTTAGGCGCCATTTCCCTCTGGAGTTAACAAGAGGGATAGTGAAATTAGTTTGGTTTTATTACCGGTCAAAAGCTAAAGCTTTAGTTTTTTTTTTGGTTTTTTTTTACTATACCTATTTATTAAGTACCACAACTCTTTCGTCTTGACAAATTATCAAATATATTTTTAACACCTCAAAATATACAAATATAAATTCATAAAGATATTTTCCATATATTACTTATTAAGTTATTAGTCTCCACCTATGTTAAGATAAAATTACAATCTTCATATAATGCTCGTAAACCTAAAAAGCTCATAATTGTCAAAGTGCTATATTAAACCATATAGCTAAGTACTTTAATAAATCATTACTTTACCATAAGGATATTTAGATAATATTATATTATTAGTTTCTCATAACTAATTTACGAAAAAGCAAACCACTGTGAATAAAAATACAATAAAAGCAGATAACCATAAATAGATTAAATAAACAACGGACGGTTGGGATGTGGGTTGGTTAAATACTGCGGGAAAACCGTTGTGATATGACCAGGGTCTGTTGTATCAGTGCATTAACTGCACTCTTAAATGCTCTCGGGGATGGATTCTTACCTACCCGACTGCATGTAAATTGTGATGGATACAGGTGCCAAATGGCACTTAACGAGGTGACCTGGAAACCTCACGCCCTCTACCGTGAAATATGGTGTATCTAATTTAAGGTGTATTACAATTCCAAGTTGATTATTTACTTTTAACTTAGTGCGAGTATGATGAACTAGCAATCGTTGTGTTGGTTTAGTATTTAGGAAATTACTTAAAAATTATATATAAATAATCTATATATATAAATATTGATTTATCGATTTCACTTTTTATAAGAAAGAGTTATAAAATAATTATAAATAAAAATAAAATAGTTGTATACTCTGTATTTGGTAAGGACAAGATATATCTTGCAACACAGTAATAAATACTGTAGTCTTATAGATTAGGTTTTAGGCTAATTTCATATTTAATTAGTGTATATTTTATTTAGTGTATATTGTTTTCTTCTTATAAGTTATCAAATAAAAAAATCAAAACAGTTAAGTCTATTATTGTTGGGTGCATGTGGAGCAATCAGCCACAGAAATTACAGCTTGCATGTAAAATGGATCTTATGGATACTGAAATCGATTTCTGCATCAGTTGTATATTGGCAGAAAACACGTGGGGCAAAACTCATGTAATTTTATCTGGTAGAAACTTTATAAGTATAGAACTCATGCTCAGCATGAATTAAATTTTGGTGGATTCTAGTTAATAAATTTTCCGCAGTAATTTATTGGCTCAGGTAAATTAATAGTATGTTAATGGAAATAAAGGACCAAGGTGGATTGTCGCCAGAACAATGTTGGCTATGGCTATAATGTCTAGAGGAATTCTACATCTTTAATAACGCATCAAATCTGCAATAATTATTAAATTGGCAATTCTAAGACTAGAGTTTGTAGGTTAAATTTTCTATGCATGGATCAGGTTTCGAGTTAATAATTGGCATGCTAAAATATCCCAATAAATGATGCATATTCCCATAAGGTATGATACATATATACATATATATCGAATGACCTATGCATGGATAATTGGTCTAGCAATAACTATTTACCTTAAACTATGTATCACTGACCTCGTTGAAGGCCTAAAAAATGAATAAAAATATAATGTTCGAAATTTTATTTTTTATTGGAAATTTTGAAAGATGAATAAAATTTTTGGAACAATAATCCTTGCAACTAATTTTTTTTTATAGAAATGATCAAATGAAATAATAACAATATTTTCATGTCAATGAGTTATTTAATTGACACAAATTTCCCTTGGGCCCAGAACTGACTATCGATGAGTTGTTATTTATTTGGATTTCCTACATTTGAGGATTTCGAAAAGCTCCAATTAGAGTGCCGCATCAGAAGCATGGTAGGCCCATAACCCACAGGTCCCAGGATCGAAACTTGGCTCTAATACCAAATGTGAGATCTCATTTGATAAAAATATTGTTTACAAGAAATAATAATAATTAATTCGACTTCTAAAAAAAAAACTAAATAACTTAGATTTTCTACACAAGATTTCCATAGCATAAAAGAAAATAACCCTTTTTATTTTCTTGAGATAATTAACTCTTTAGAGGAGAGAAGAATACTTACCTGGTGCAAGATGAACCCTTAGTTGCAGAAACTTCCTCCCTTGTTCTCTTTCACTGAGCACCACAACCGCAACAGGTTTGGGGGGAACAACTCTCCTCCNCCACTGCGAGGAGGATTCAGAGGGGGGTTCCACAAAAGTCAAGGTACCGATGTTGGTCGAGGAGAAGCTATTGGACGAGGTCGAGGACCAATCATATGTTACAATTGTGGTCAGCAGGGACATTACCATAGGGATTACCCGAATCCAACACCATAGTGCACTTACTGTAGCGTTGTGGACCATGGTGTTGAAGACTATCCTCATCTCATCGTGAAGTGGAAAACTAAGAACNNACAATCTCCTACTTCTTCTTGAGAGTCAAAATTCATAGCACCTTGTTGGCACCAGGCATAGAAAGGCACACTACCTTAACAACACAAACCAAGTTCCTGCGAAGGATATCCAACTTCATGGCAACCCGTTTCATATCTACAGGAGTCCAATTCTTTGCTGCTATCTGAGAAACTACAAGCTTCAAATCCCTTAAGAAGGCACGACCACTCTCATAAGTATGCCCCAACTCTTCTTCTATAGTCAAAGCAATATCAGATAGGCTTTCTTGGTGATTTTCTCGTCGAGTGAAAGGAGGCATTGCAGCAATTTCAACCAATCCTCCATACATCTTCGTCAGAAATTTTTCACGAGATCTTTTACAAATTTACAGAAGTTTTACATGGAATTCACCTTTTAAATCCTCCACATCAAAGACATCAACATCCTTAATAGTAATGTAGAATAATCCTTGGAACAACTTTTCATCATTCTTCACCAAGTTGACCCCACTTTGGAAACGCTGAAAGATAGCTTCTGTCTCTTTGTCAAGATGAAAATCCTTCTTATTGTTTTCCAAAAAATTTATTTATCTTTCAAAATTTCCAATAAAAATAAAATTTAGAACATTATATATATACAAAATAAATAAATAAAATTTCAAACATTATATATATACAAAATTATTGTTACATAATTTCACGCAGTAATTTATTGGCTCAAGTAAATTAATAGTATGTTAATGGAAATAAACGTGGATTGCTGCCAGAACAATGTTATCTATGGCTATAATGTCTAGAGGAATTCTACATCTTTAATAACACACCAAATATGCAATAATTATTAAATTGGCAATTCTAAGACTACAGTTTGTAGGTTAAATTTTCCATGCATGGATCATGTTTCGAGTTAAGAAATTGGCACGCTAAAATATTCCAATAAATGACGCATATTCCCATAAGTTATGATACATATATATATCGAATGACCTATGCATGGATAATCGGTCTAGCAATAACTATTTTGTCAGTGTCACGGTAATCTACAGATATTTACCTTAAACTATGCATCACTGACCTCCTTGAAGGCCTTAAAAAAATGAATAAAAATATAATGTTCAAAATTTTATTTTTATTGGAAATTTTGAAAGAATAAAAATTTTAAAAACAATAATCCTTGCAACTAAAAAAAATTAATAAGAATGATCAAAATGAAACAATAAACATTTTAATGTCAGTGGATCATTTAATTGACACAGTTTTCCCTTAGGCCCAGAACTGACTATCGATGAGTTATAATTTACTTGGATTTCCTACATTTGAGAATTTCGAAACACTCCAATCAGAGTGCTTTGCGTTCTGGCATTTTCCAGCCAAAAGAGGATGCACGCCACCCCAAGATTTGGAGCATAGACCTAGGGTCACTCAGGTTTGGCATGCCGAGGCTAGTATTTGAGGTTTAATTCAATGTCGGTGGTCCTACTTCCAAGGACTCAACGCTCATGGGTTTTGGCTAATACTTTAAGGTTTAACATCGTGCAATTAACAAATTAGATCTTCAGTGTATGTGTAGAATGCACTGGCATTGAGATCTCGTGTGTAGGAATAATCAACGTCTACCCTTAAAATAATTTAAATGTGGCATTTGTGTGGTTGTTATACAGTAGAGCTTTAAGTATGTAAGGCGGCTTTCTCAAGGCATTGTAAATTGATATGAGCTCTACGTGAGAATGTGAATGTGAAGATACCTCAAGCATTTCAAAATTTGGAAATAATTACAAACTGAAGGATGTAGCTACAGTTGTATTAATATATTCGCGATATCTAACTACCTGATGCCTTCTTCAGGACCTATTACTTTGTGGCTGGCAACGACAATGAGTACATGACTGTGGTGCTGAACAACGGCTATTGTTTATATTAATTTGTGTGCCATATAATACTCTCTTTATGAGACACGACAGGACAACTAAATCGCTCCCAACCGTTGAAATCTGACAAAGAAAGAAGTATTGAAATTGCAGTTTGCATTGTTCAAATAGTGATTTCTAGAATACAATTTCTAGAATTTAGGTAATTATAAAATCCAGTATTTATTCTACAGACAATCAGTATGCTGAAGAAATTACATAATTTCTAGAATTTAGGTAATTATAAAATCCAGTATTTATTCTACAGACAATCAGTATGCTGAAAAAATTACATAATTACAAAAATTGCAATTTTCAAGAGCGATTTTAGTGAGAAAGCTGGGACGTTTTGGTTGCTCTTTATCCTTGAGCGAGTTTAAAGTTTATTCAAAGTTTATTCAGCAGACTCAGCACAAGCAGTAATCCGTTAGAAAGCCGAGTGAAGCAAAAAGACGACACGTGAGCGCGGGACACTGGTTACCCCCTTGACTTTGGCAACTTAAACTTCACAACAGTACAATCCGCATGCTTTAGTCCAGAGGAAGATGTGGTCGATTTGTAAATACTGTAGTAGCCATTTCTATGTCACGATACACAAACATCACAAGTGAGCTTGCAGTTCCTTCATCCTCTTCCGCGATATGTCTTGAGACAATATCAGACACTTTGCAGTCAAATGGAATTTCGCCCGATGTAATGGCATTCTGTGGCTTGGGTACAAAGATTGCTGCTGATTTTCATTGTAAAGGTCGTACAAATGTTGAGGAGATGGAGGGCACGCCATATTTCAGGGATGTGCAGATGAGCTGTGTGCAATCACTATCATCATTTGATAGTTGCAAGAGATGCTTGAATGCCAGTTTTACATTTCTTCACAACCTTGAAGGTGTAGATGATAATGTGACTATAAGTAGATGCAGGGATGCTACCTTTGTTACTATTGTAAGCTATGGTGATTCAGACTTTGCAAACGACAAAGCAAGCTGTTTTTTTAATGCTAAAGGCCTTGAACAATCGGGTATGTTTCTCTGCTCCCGAATAATAAGCTAACGATTAAAAACTTCGTTAAATTTTAAAAACCTTCAGTCTTTATTCTTTGCTAAGTAAGGAAATCATAATAAATAGTTTGAACTTTAGCATCGTTATGGATATTTTTCTTTCAATTATAATAGTGGATATGATTTCTTTGGGAGTTAGATATTTTGACTTGTCTAGATTGAGTCTATCAAGGAATAACGAGGGCATCATCCTGGCTACGGTATTAAGAATTGGTATGATCATGTTTTTGAGGACAGTGCATTTGGGTAGAGTCATAAGATATGGCTTCAGAAAAAGGCTTTGGTATAAAATTGTTCATTCTTATTCATTTTCGTTGGGTACCTTGATAAATACATACTTTTGTTTCAAATCACTGGTATCATAAGTTTCATTACTTGTAGGATCTGATGGCATGTCTATGTTAATGACTTGTTCATTTCTTCTGAATATTTAATATTTATACACTTAAAATTTAAATCTCTTTTTGGTTAGTTCCATTGTTAGTAGATTTCTGTTCTTCCAGATCATCTTAGGAGGGCTTACCTTATAAAAACAAAGCATGGTTATAGTTGAATCTTTATCAGATCCATTTGAAGGAGGCAAGCAAAGCATGTTTGTTAGTGTTTAATAATCACAGTTAAAATGTTATCGTTCCTCCCTTTATGGTATTATAAAAACAGTACCATAGAGAATAAACCATTCAGAATGCTTTTGCCTCTTATCTCTGCTAAACTGTAGCTACTTCTGCTATTTTTTTGCTCCTGAAAGTTAAAACAATTTTTCTATTAGTATTATTGGTTTCAATTTTGAGCTACTGAGTCTCAGAGATCCAACACAAGGCCTGCATTCTAGTGTGGGTTGGAGCTGCAAGATACTTGCCAACTGATAAGGCCCCAAAAGTAGGATCTACCTGGTTCTGGTGGCCTTGGGATTATCCAAATCACCTCCAAGCACTTTGTTGTCTTTGAGGGATGAACGTCCCAGAGAGGTGGAATTTTGGTTTAATAGATGGGTTGTTAGGGATATTAATGACAAATTCAAAGTGGTTGCCTCTGTATATTGTGATGAATCTGAATGTATGTACAGTTTAGGAAAGAGTTCTTCACCTCCAACTCAACAAATTCATTGCAATGGTTGCCAATGCAGATGATGATAGTATACTATGTCATTATCATTCGAGTCATACCATTATGGATTCTTGAGACACATGAGATGTCTTCGCCTTGTTGATGGTCTTCCAAAGATCAACACTCCTAGTGGTGTTTGCAAGGGATGTGTGATGGGAAAACATCATAGTCTTTTCCAAAGGATCAATCAAGGAGTCCTTCCAAGCCCCTTGAATTGATTCACAATGACATTTATGGCTCCATGACCACCCCTTCTCTTGGAGGATCCAAGTACTTCCTAAACCATTAAATCTACGTGAGGTGTTTGGAAAATTCTGAAAATTCAAGTTTCTTGTATAAGCTCAATGTAATCAGAAGATCAAATGTCTCCAAACTGATGGGTGAGGTGAACACATCGGTATTGCTTTCAGGATGTTTCTTCTTTCTTAGGTCATTTCTTGGGAGTGTTCCCTATAGTCAACAAAATGGAGTAACTGCGTGTAAGATTAGGGTCAATAGGACCTTGTAAATATAAAAAGTATTTCTGAATATAAAAAAAGATTAGGGTCATCATGGAAATTGCCTACTGTATGGTTCATTCTTAGAGTATGAAACTGTGTTTTTGGGGAGAGGTCATTGTTTGTGCAACATGCATTATCAATCGCATACCTACTCATGTGGTCATTGGTATGACCACTGATGAGTTGCTACATGGGGAGAAGCCTTCTATCTCACACTTTCAGATCTTTGGATCAAGTGCATGGTCCACTGGTCGCATCAAAGGTGAGATATATCACTTGTCCGTTATAATCCTTGTAAGACTCTAATTGGCTATAGTGAGACTTTTCAGGGGTATCGTCTCTATGACCCCTCCTCTCTCCGAGTGACTGAACATCATGATGCTATCTTTGATGAACCCCTTCCTCATGGTCTACTAGGATCTCTTTTGTTATTTCTTGCCAGTGATGATTCTAGTGATGGTTCTTAGCATGTATCCATGGATCATGCCTCTCCTTCTCTTTTTGGGTTGTGTATTGATGGTTCTCAACTAGTTGTAGTGGATATTTCTTCATCTTCATCTAATGTTGGTCCACCTAGATTTACTCTTCCGAGTTCTTCATCTATAGTTACTGGACATTCTATTGGGATTGATGGGATTGATTCATCCTTTGGTCCTTCCTCTCCCCAAGATGCTTCTTCTAGTCTTCCTTCATTAGATGAGGTCATTATCACCAATACTCCTTTACTAGATGCACTGCTCAAGGATGCTTCTTTGCCTAGTGACGATACCTTTACTGTGGATGTGTAGCTGTTGGATGATGATGATGATCCTTCTACTCCATTGTTCCCATCTTTGCCTAAATGGGATGTTTCCACTCTTATTGATGCTGTCGATTTCCTTGTAGGTCCTTCAACATGTTGTTTAGAGTTGCCTCCATCTTAGGCCCTTATTTCCTCTGGCCCTCCTACCCCTAACAAATACTCTTTGGAATTTGATTAATGCTAAAAAAGATCTTGAAGGTTTTCTTTAGGTGCAGTATAGATTTCGATGACCCCCAAATCAGCATTAAAGGGGGGTATTGTGATGATCTATGGATGGATTTTGTGGATGTAATGCCTTTCTTGTGGCTTCTCGTTCAACTTCAGGGGGGGTGTTGAGATTATGTGGTTAATCTTCACTTGAGGTGACATGATGACTTGTTGTATTGATGGCTTTATTAATTCTACACATCGGTAACTAACCCATTTATTGTACTTTACTTTATTTTTCTATTTTAGCTATGGCCAATCTAGTCAACCTCTTGGGCCTTGCACCCCAACCTTAAGGATGTGTATAACTATAAATACAACACAATCCTCTCAATTGTATCCATACATATCAAGTTGATTATTGATAAAGGCCTAAGGGCATCTCTTCTATAGCGCACCTCTCTTGAGTACTTGTGTTTGGGTTTACAACAATATTTCTTGGTTATGTTTGACTTCTTTCTCAAGCATACTTATGCCTCTTGAGTGCACTATGGTATGGTTCATCTCTCTTGTGATCAACGTTAAGTGTTGTTATAATTTTGCTGTGTTTTACTTGTTTGGATTAGAGTTTACCGAAATGTTCACTATAGATATACTATCCCTTTATGATTGCAACATTCTATGCCTTGGTGCAGGAACTCAAGCAATGGTTGCACTATATCCTTGGTAAGGATATAGTGTCCATATTGACGGTTGACCCCATTAATTTATGAATTCACAATCTAAAATTCAGGAGCAACATCATTAAAAAATAGGCTTTGTTACAACAAAATTTAGCATCCACAAGATGTAAAGTCCCAAGCATCAAAGTGTTAGTCTTGTCTAACTGAGGAAGGCTACCTACTGTCACCTCAATAACTCTTCCTCTCACTTTTGGTTGTCTTTTCTCAAACACAAGGGGGTTTCCCTAAGTAGGATTGCTAAGGCTATGAAATGGAGGCTCTAGGTGATGTTTGAAGAGTAAGCCTTAACAAAACAAGTGGTTGTAGCAATAGTGA
>NWUY0300013091.1:33473-50169 GCA_004151065.3 Larix sibirica
TTTGTGCAAGTGTGAAGGGATCTGTAGGTACTTCGTTCAACTTTGAAAGATATCTTGTTTTATTATATTTTTCTCCAACATTTTTGTGAGAAGCATAGTCTTTGTCAGAGCTACAAAGTGACTCCATTTCCCATTTCTCAAAGGGGGCATTTCTTCACCTTCTTCTCTAAATTTCTCAAACAATTTATAGTTACTTCCTCTTGTTCTTTAGATCCACATTACTAGAAATCTAATATATTTTCTAGATATAAGTTATAAGAGTAGATTGCATAGATCTAAAAATTCATAAAGTTTATCATTCACAAGGATTGATCTAGCATAGAAAATAGTTGGTTTTACAAGTATTTTCAAAGCAATTTTTTAACTTGTTAATCAACTAGTTTTATTTCAAGTTTAAAAAGTTGAAATCCAACATCCAAGTGCCTTACTAGATTCCTTTTCAAGGTTTTCCAAGACCCTATGAGGGTTGTCTTTCTATCCAATCCATCTTAGTTATTTGTTTTCTTAAACTAGTTTTTTAAGTTAGAATTTTAAGGCTTTTTTCTAACTTGCCCAAGTCACTTTTAAAGTAATTTTGGCAATTTTTTATACTAAAATTGTTTGCTGGTTTTTGTTTTATTGCAGCAAAAAAAGAGACTTTGGAGGACCTATTTCAACAAGATCAAACAAACCGAGACCTTTTTTGAACCATCTATTTTCTTCCAAGCTTTTATTAAGATCTTTTGTAACCTCTTTCTTCCAAAATATATAAGGAGAAAGAGGAGTTATTTTTTCTTTAGTTTACTTTGTAATCTAATAATAAAATCACTTTTGAAGTGAGCTCACAAGAGCTTGCTTCCCATCCCCCTAGGGGGATTTGTATCCGTGTTCGTTTTATGGTTTTTTTGTTGGTTAGATTAACTAAAAATTACCGTCGTGGTCCAATCCAAATATTGGGCCATTGACTCACTCAGGACATAGGAATTGTTTTTAACTTTTTTTTTTGCAGACCCTATACTTTGACAATTACAATTTTATTTATCTTTTGCAAAAGTAAATGGATACTAACCNAATGGCAGTTGGATGGCAGGCTTCTTCAGTCTTTCCTCATGATTCTGATAATACCCAACCTGCCCCATGCACAGCTAGCCTATCCTCAAGTGACCCTTCAAAGAAACAAGAAAAAATGATAGAAGTATTTCTGAAACATCATCAGCTTCCTATGGGATTCCATTCCACAGAGACTGATCGAGGTGGAGTCCAAGGAAAACAAAGCTGCAAACTTTTTGGCTTCTCTTTAATTGAGGAACCTGCCTGTATGGCTGATGTGATTAGCAGCAGCATACCACATGGTGATATTACCCAAGAAGGTTCACCTACAAGATATGGGCATGGGGCAGTCCAATCAGATATTTCTCAAAATCGGGATAACCCACTGAAGGCCTCTGTTGATCATTCCAGCCCACCTGAAGCACTGAAGGGTTCGGCACAACAAAAGACATTCCAGACTGTTCCAGGGCTTTCTACTTTAGTTCAAACTTCAGGGCATAGACGTACAAAAGTGTGTTTTCATTTAACTATTACTACCTAAGCTTTTTAGTTTGGTTTTCTTTCAGAGTGCCCTTTCCCCTTTTCAGTTTCTGAGAATTTTAGTGACCATGTTGTAGGTTCATAAACAAGGAAGTGTTGTGGGAAGGGCTGTTGATCTCTCAAAACTTGATGGTTATGATCAACTGATTTGTGAATTGGAGCGCCTGTTTGACATGGAAGGTCTTCTGAATGATCCCAAGAAGGGATGGCAAGTGCTTTACACAGATAATGAGGACGACATGATGCTTGTTGGTGATGATCCTTGGCAGTAAGTACCTTAATGACACAGGTTGTAGATATGCTAGTGAATTTCCTACAGCCTTTTTCTCTTATTACTTCTACATTGCCATGACTTGTGTCCCTATGTTACCTGATAAACCCTTTTCAACAATTCTTGCGAGGTGGCTGGAAGAACTTTCACCATTCTAATAATCCAATCTATTTTTCTAAATCATCTGTTTTTAATTGGTGCAGGGAGTTTTGTAACATTGCTTGCAAAATTCTGATATACACACACGACGAGGTTCAGAAAATGACACCCAGCATGTTTAGTGATGATGCTAACAGTTCTGAGGAACAACCATCTACCGTTGAGGTGTCCAAGTCTTCAATTGACCACCAGGATTCTTCTTCTCCACTGATGACAGGAAATCAATGAAGGTTCCCCATTCTTCCTGGGTCATGGGAGCATGCTTCGATATCAATCGTCGAGACAATATGTGAAATACTGGCTACATATTTAAATATTTTTTATTATTGGCTTTTCCCCTGATTGTTGAGACAATGTGTGAAATACTGGTTAGGGATAATATTTTATTATTATTGACGTCCCCTTGATTTTCTTGAACATAAGCTTTTGCTTTCAGGAAACTTACTGCAGTGATCCCATGGTTGCCATCATATGCAGGCATTATATTTAACGGAGCCATATTAGCTGACTACAAACATAAACTTGACTAACATTTAAGTCACTACTGGTTTGGACTGATTTGGCGTGCTGGTTCCGGAAGTATCTTTTATCCGCATCTTTTGTTGTTATCATGTGAAAGACGCTTGGTAGAGACTAAAGCAGATCGGATTGGGTATTTTGATGAACTTTCATTTTCGCTTTCATAGAAATTAGATGAATGGTATGCCAATGTCAATAGGACTGGAAGTAGTAGGCATTTCACTTTCTGATCTTACTTATGAATATCCTTTGAAGCTGAAGAGTTTTGTGAGGGAGAAATGATTTTGTTACCGTTTCCACATAGAGCTCATGGGCATCAACAATGATAGGTTTCAAACACAAATTAAAATGTACAAGTTTCTGGTAAAATACCTACTATTTCAATAAATATGTATTTAACAAAGTTTGTTAAAATCGGTATCTTCAGAACTACAGGAATTGGGTTGTATAAAGAAAATTAAAGAGAGTCTTAGCATCATTTCTCAGTTAGAAGCAAGGCTTGGGATCTTTAGGATTTTTTCTTTGTTGATGAGCCACCGTGTATGACATCATCTACATTGTATTTACTTTCTTCATCTCTGTTGAAAAGCCCCAGCATTCTTGGTACCCTGTGGATGAGCATTATTACATTGTTAATGAGATTTTCTTTTTCCAAGTTGAATACATCATTCTTGTACCTTGTGGATGAGCATTATTACATTGTTAAGGAGATTTTTTTCCAAGTTGAATACATAAAAAGCGTTCAAAGGTGGTTTTATTTTTTTGGTGTTAAATGGTCCTGGAAGACCTAGACCATTCAAGAGTAATTGTCTCTAGACTTCAAACCCCCTGACCACGCCTCTAATATTTTCATTTGAAAACAAAGAAAGAATTTCCCCTTTCTTTTTAGCTAGCTCAGGTCATGGCATTATGGTGGTCAAAATCATGGACATGGAGGTACTTATATCTTAAAAGAAAATGAACTGTTTAATTGCTATTGAATATATAAACACGAAAAGAAAATTAAGTAGTTTAATTGTTATCATGGTATCGTATGAATAATGTATTGATAGTAAATAAATGTATTAATAGTAAATCAACATTTTGTTATTATGGTTTAAATGTATTATGATTCATTGATTTATATAAGTATTTTTTAGGCAAATCTTATGCAGTCCTCTCTCTTGCTTGGAATATCTGGATTCAAGGTGGCTCACTTGTCATTGATAATAGTAGGTAGTAACTTAGTGGGACTCAATTGAACTTGAACCTTAGTGGGAAATCGAGCCCTCACAGTGAACTCCACTTTGAAACAATGTGTTTGAACTGATTAAGCTAATCCATTGGACTATATATTAAGAATTTACTATCATAATAAAAAATATTACATTGATATTGGAGGATATTTCACATCAATTAATCTTTAATTGCTTGCTACTATAATCATTCATCTTTAAAAAAAATTCCAATCCAAAGAAAAAATCGCGATTTCTATTCATAGATATAATGAAAATTACATTTTTCAGATACTATATAGCAAGAACTGAAAAAGGAACCACAAGACAGAAGATAATCTTTAGAGACTAGACAAAAATGCAGAATCCCTTTCAGATATTGAGAGCTGAAGTGGTTGAGAGTCCTTCCCGTAACTCTTCTATAGCCATACAACCTTCTGTGAGAGCTTGACCATCCTTTGAAATGTTTCAACAAATGTTTCAACATACTCTTTTAATTCCCCGAAAATATGAGTGAAAAAATATTTTCAAAAGATGTTGATGTCTCTTAAATATGATCAACAAGTGCCTGAGTTGAACATAGGCTACACTTGGACGTCACCAAGCATCCAATTAATCACTATAACTAAATTAGCAAATATCTGAACTTGTTTGATATCATTTTTTAGTGCACATTTCAATAATAACCTCGAGGCCATAAAATCACCACAATTGTCTAGTGCCTTTCCCAACCCTACTTTAAAGCTTATTTTATGCACATTTGAAAAATATAAAACACCCCTAGTGTTGTTAAAATTACAAGTCCCTTGCCTTCTCCATCAAAAAAACCCTAGGCATGTGATCTATCAATGACTAAATTACAAGTCCCTTGCCTTCTCCATAAAAAAACCCTAGGCATGTGATCTATCAATGACTCACCCAATTAACGAGGAAGATACATCTTCATTGACATGCATTTTATGAATAAACATCAAAGACCTAACTGGGGAGAATACTTGGAAAGTAGGGATAAACTTGTCATAATTTTTTTTTAATAAGCTAAATTCCCCATATAATTAAGCAAGGGTTATGCATTATTTAAGCTCTTTCGTATTGAACCAATGTTACAATGATTCCTCCATTGTTTCACCATTCTACATATATGTAAAAGTTTTAAACCTATGAAATTGAAGCAAGTCATACATATTCTTAAGCAAAACAAAAAGAACAATAATGTCATGCACAATACTCATGAAAACCCTTAATTGAGAAAATCAACCTAACTTAGAGCTATACCTCTATCTTCTTCATTTTATTAACTTACCATTCACAATAGAATATTTAGGTATTCCACAACATCTAAAACTAAACTTTAATCTATTAACCTGACTTAAATTACAACCCCAATTCTTTAATTTGGACTAGATTACAATGGGTTGAAAAATTATTGGTTGAAAAATCATAAAAATAGCAAAAACCAGAACCTCGCCAAACAAAATTGGAGCACTGCCTTAAACCCTAATAGCTCCCCTCCCTCCCCAACTAATGGTTAGTTGCGCTTGGTGCAAATTTGTGGTGTTCTTTAACCCTAAAACTTAAAACAACANTGTCTACACCAGTAGATGTTGCCATCCCTGGTATGAATTATGGAATTTGAAAGCCTTAACTGAAGTGTAATACGGATGATTATGATGTCTAGATTATGATGCCAGTTGTGATTTTACTGCAGATGGGAGTAGGTTATCAGACTTTGGAGAATCTGTAAGATTCCAAAAGGTCTTGCAAGGTCAAGAAAATATGTCCTTTAAAGCTCCTTCAAGAAGTGATGGAGTTGGTTTTATGAAATGTCCAATACTGGACCGCAAGGGTTGCAATGCTGTACCCGAAGGCTTTGAAACAGCAAGAACTGAGAATGAGATCTGGTCTTCACTAGGAAGATCAGACATTTCAAGTAGGTTATTAGACTTTGGAGAATCTGTAAGATTCCAAAAGGTCTTGCAAGGTCAAGAAATCCTGCCTTCAAAGGCACCTCTTACAAGTGCTGGAGTTGATTTTATGAAATTTCAACTTTGGGACTGCAAGGGATATGATGCTGAAGGATCTGAAGGAGCAATGTCTGGCAATAAAAATTGGCCTTCATTAGGAAGGCCTAATCTTGCTCCTTTCTCAGATGTATTCAGCAATAAAGGAAAGTTTGGGAATGCATATGGATCTGAGAAACTAAGGTCAGTGGAGTATTCATGTGCACAATTCTCAAATACAAACATGCCACATTTAAAAGTTTTTACTAAACCCAACAGTGGAGGTAATCGTGCAACATGCCCTGTGAACTCTCAAAATCTAACAACAATTCCCAGGACACCACCACTGTCTTCTATTTTTAGTTCCAGAGCAAGAAATGATTCAGAATTATGTGTATCAGGAACATATCCAGTGTGCAGAACAAATGTTTTTCAGAAAAATGATCTATATGGGGATTATTCACAGCCATTTAACCGTGATATTTCAGCACAGTTTGATGTTCCCAGAATGGCAGTTGGATGGCAGGCTTCTTCAGTCTTTCCTCATGATTCTGATAATACCCAACCTGCCCCATGCACAGCTAGCCTATCCTCAAGTGACCCTTCAAAGAAACAAGAAAAAATGATAGAAGTATTTCTGAAACATCATCAGCTTCCTATGGGATTCCATTCCACAGAGACTGATCGAGGTGGAGTCCAAGGAAAACAAAGCTGCAAACTTTTTGGCTTCTCTTTAATTGAGGAACCTGCCTGTATGGCTGATGTGATTAGCAGCAGCATACCACATGGTGATATTACCCAAGAAGGTTCACCTACAAGATATGGGCATGGGGCAGTCCAATCAGATATTTCTCAAAATCGGGATAACCCACTGAAGGCCTCTGTTGATCATTCCAGCCCACCTGAAGCACTGAAGGGTTCGGCACAACAAAAGACATTCCAGACTGTTCCAGGGCTTTCTACTTTAGTTCAAACTTCAGGGCATAGACGTACAAAAGTGTGTTTTCATTTAACTATTACTACCTAAGCTTTTTAGTTTGGTTTTCTTTCAGAGTGCCCTTTCCCCTTTTCAGTTTCTGAGAATTTTAGTGACCATGTTGTAGGTTCATAAACAAGGAAGTGTTGTGGGAAGGGCTGTTGATCTCTCAAAACTTGATGGTTATGATCAACTGATTTGTGAATTGGAGCGCCTGTTTGACATGGAAGGTCTTCTGAATGATCCCAAGAAGGGATGGCAAGTGCTTTACACAGATAATGAGGACGACATGATGCTTGTCGGTGATGATCCTTGGCAGTAAGTACCTTAATGACACAGGTTGTAGATATGCTAGTGAATTTCCAACAGCCTTTTTCTCTTATTACTTCTACATTGCCATGACTTGTGTCCCTATGTTACCTGATAAACCCTTTTCAACAATTCTTGCGAGGTGGCTGGAAGAACTTTCACCATTCTAATAATCCAATCTATTTTTCTAAATCATCTGTTTTTAATTGGTGCAGGGAGTTTTGTAACATTGCTTGCAAAATTCTGATATACACACACGACGAGGTTCAGAAAATGACACCCAGCATGTTTAGTGATGATGCTAACAGTTCTGAGGAACAACCATCTACCGTTGAGGTGTCCAAGTCTTCAATTGACCACCAGGATTCTTCTTCTCCACTGATGACAGGAAATCAATGAAGGTTCCCCATTCTTCCTGGGTCATGGGAGCATGCTTCGATATCAATCGTCGAGACAATATGTGAAATACTGGCTACATATTTAAATATTTTTTATTATTGGCTTTTCCCCTGATTGTTGAGACAATGTGTGAAATACTGGTTAGGGATAATATTTTATTATTATTGACGTCCCCTTGATTTTCTTGAACATAAGCTTTTGCTTTCAGGAAACTTACTGCAGTGATCCCATGGTTGCCATCATATGCAGGCATTATATTTAACGGAGCCATATTAGCTGACTGCAAACATAAACTTGACTAACATTTAAGTCACTACTGGTTTGGACTGATTTGGCGTGCTGGTTCCGGAAGTATCTTTTATCCGCATCTTTTGTTGTTATCATGTGAAAGACGCTTGGTAGAGACTAAAGCAGATCGGATTGGGTATTTTGATGAACTTTCATTTTCGCTTTCATAGAAATTAGATGAATGGTATGCCAATGTCAATAGGACTGGAAGTAGTAGGCATTTCACTTTCTGATCTTACTTATGAATATCCTTTGAAGCTGAAGAGTTTTGTGAGGGAGAAATGATTTTGTTACCGTTTCCACATAGAGCTCATGGGCATCAACAATGATAGGTTTCAAACACAAATTAAAATGTACAAGTTTCTGGTAAAATACCTACTATTTCAATAAATATGTATTTAACAAAGTTTGTTAAAATCGGTATCTTCAGAACTACAGGAATTGGGTTGTATAAAGAAAACTAAAGAGAGTCTTAGCATCATTTCTCAGTTAGAAGCAAGGCTTGGGATCTTTAGGATTTTTTCTTTGTTGATGAGCCACCGTGTATGACATCATCTACATTGTATTTACTTTCTTCATCTCTGTTGAAAAGCCCCAGCATTCTTGGTACCCTGTGGATGAGCATTATTACATTGTTAATGAGATTTTCTTTTTCCAAGTTGAATACATCATTCTTGTACCTTGTGGATGAGCATTATTACATTGTTAAGGAGATTTTTTTCCAAGTTGAATACATAAAAAGCGTTCAAAGGTGGTTTTATTTTTTTTGGTGTTAAATGGTCCTGGAAGACCTAGACCATTCAAGAGTAATTGTCTCTAGACTTCAAACCCCCTGACCACGCCTCTAATATTTTCATTTGAAAACAAAGAAAGAATTTCCCCTTTCTTTTTAGCTAGCTCAGGTCATGGCATTATGGTGGTCAAAATCATGGACATGGAGGTACTTATATCTTAAAAGAAAATGAACTGTTTAATTGCTATTGAATATATAAACACGAAAAGAAAATTAAGTAGTTTAATTGTTATCATGGTATCGTATGAATAATGTATTGATAGTAAATAAATGTATTAATAGTAAATCAACATTTTGTTATTATGGTTTAAATGTATTATGATTCATTGATTTATATAAGTATTTTTTAGGCAAATCTTATGCAGTCCTCTTTCTTGTTTGGAATATCTGGATTCAAGGTGGCTCACTTGTCATTGATAATAGTAGGTAGTAACTTAGTGGGACTCAATTGAACTTCAACCTTAGTGGGAAATCGAGCCCTCACAGTGAACTCTACTTTGAAACAATGTGTTTGAAGTGATTAAGCTAATCCATTGGACTATATATTAAGAATTTACTATCATAATAAAAAATATTACATTGATATTGGAGGATATTTCACATCAATTAATCTTTAATTGCTTGCTACTATAATCATTCATCTTTAAAAAAAATTCCAATCCAAAGAAAAAATCGCGATTTCTATTCATAGATATAATGAAAATTACATTTTTCAGATACTATATAGCAAGAACTGAAAAAGGAACCACAAGACAGAAGATAATCTTTAGAGACTAGACAAAAATGCAGAATCCCTTTCAGATATTGAGAGCTGAAGTGGTTGAGAGTCCTTCCCGTAACTCTTCTATAGCCATACAACCTTCTGTGAGAGCTTGACCATCCTTTGAAATGTTTCAACAAATGTTTCAACATACTCTTTTAATTCCCCGAAAATATGAGTGAAAAAATATTTTCAAAAGATGTTGATGTCTCTTAAATATGATCAACAAGTGCCTGAGTTGAACATAGGCTACACTTGGACGTCACCAAGCATCCAATTAATCACTATAACTAAATTAGCAAATATCTGAACTTGTTTGATATCATTTTTTAGTGCACATTTCAATAATAACCTCGAGGCCATAAAATCACCACAATTGTCTAGTGCCTTTCCCAACCCTACTTTAAAGCTTATTTTATGCACATTTGAAAAATATAAAACACCCCTAGTGTTGTTAAAATTACAAGTCCCTTGCCTTCTCCATCAAAAAAACCCTAGGCATGTGATCTATCAATGACTAAATTACAAGTCCCTTGCCTTCTCCATAAAAAAACCCTAGGCATGTGATCTATCAATGACTCACCCAATTAACGAGGAAGATACATCTTCATTGACATGCATTTTATGAATAAACATCAAAGACCTAACTGGGGAGAATACTTGGAAAGTAGGGATAAACTTGTCATAATTTTTTTTTTAATAAGCTAAATTCCCCATATAATTAAGCAAGGGTTATGCATTATTTAAGCTCTTTCGTATTGAACCAATGTTACAATGATTCCTCCATTGTTTCACCATTCTACATATATGTAAAAGTTTTAAACCTATGAAATTGAAGCAAGTCATACATATTCTTAAGCAAAACAAAAAGAACAATAATGTCATGCACAATACTCATGAAAACCCTTAATTGAGAAAATCAACCTAACTTAGAGCTATACCTCTATCTTCTTCATTTTATTAACTTACCATTCACAATAGAATATTTAGGTATTCCACAACATCTAAAACTAAACTTTAATCTATTAACCTGACCTAAATTACAACCCCAATTCTTTAATTTGGATTAGATTACAATGGGTTGAAAAATAATTGGTTGAAAAATCATAAAAATAGCAAAAACTAGAACCTCGCCAAACAAAATTGGAGCATTGCCTTAAACCTTAATAGCTCCCCTCCCTCCCCAACTAATGGTTAGTTGTGCTTGGTGCAAATTTGTGGTGTTTTTTAACCCTAAAACTTAAAACAACACATGCTATACGTAGATTTAAGATGCGATAAACCATACTCTATAGTGCAAAACAAGAAACATTCAACAATAGAAAATATAAATGCTACAGAAAATAAGCCTTATATATGAAAATCAATTCTAGAAGCAATGTTGATGCACCTCTTAAGATTGGGTGACCTTTCACTTGAGCAGAGCTCCAATACAATAATTCTTGACAAACAATCCATAGCCTTTTAACTCTTTATTTATGCTTTCAATATCCGAAAACCTGAAGTACTTGACTTGGCCAATATTTAATGAGCACCAACTACTTAGCGGGCCTTAATAAATAGAAATACCCTTTTTACATTAATAGTCTACTCCTAACTACTCGGCCTTATTCAAAGGTTATGGTTGCATACATAACATGACTAACTACTAAAGTAAGGGAGTTAGGGTGGGACCCTAACATGCCCTCCCCCTTAAAAAACAACGTTGTCCTCAAGGTTGAAGATGAGGAATTGTTGCAGAATCCTTGTAGGTTCCCAGGTGGCATCTCTGGGTTGCATATCTTTCCATTGGATCAACACTTCTTTCATTGTACACTTGCGCAATTGGCGTTCTCGAGTATCCAATATTGTTTCCTTTTGGAGCCAAATGGAACCTTTCTCATCAAGTTTTGGTAACTTGGTTTGCACTTTACAATTGAAGCTCACCACCTTTTTAAGGCATGATATATGAATGACCAGGAGAATGCTGGAATGATATTGTAGAATGAGCTTGTAGGCCACTTGTCCAAAGTGTTGTATGATCTGGTAAGGTCCATATAACTTCTGAGCTAGTTTTCCGTGGGTCTAATTTTTAAGGGATGTCTATTTATAAGGTTGAAGTTGAAGAGACACTTGATCCCCTTCTACAAACGATCGTTCAAAGCGATGTTGATGTGCCTGTTATTTCATTCTATTTTGAGGCATAGTGTGTGGAGAATAGTTTCTATGGTGCAAAGTGTGTTATCAATTGCTTGGTCCCCAAAAATGGCAGGTAAATATGAAACGATGACAAGGGTTTTATGTCGTAGACTGCTTCATAGGGTGTCATTTTGGTAGCTCCATGATAAGTGGTATTATACCACCATTCTTGCAAGAGGAAGCCATTGTGTCCAGTGATGTGTCTTTTCTGAAGCAAAGCATCTCAAGTAACTTTCCAAACACTTACTTACAGCTTCAACTTGGCCATCTGTTTATGGGTGGTAGGTTGTGCTGAGTTTCAACTAAGTACCCTGATTTTTAAATAACTCCTACGAAAAGTTGCTTGTGAAGAAAGTGTCCCAATCATAGACAATGGAAGTTGGTATGCCATGTAATTTAAAAATTTGATCTGTGAATACTTGAGAAACTATTGATGGTATAAAAGAGTATGAAAAAGCACAAAAGTGGGCATATTTGGAAAGACAATCTATGACCACCATGATGAATGATTTACTACCAATGATCAGACACCTCATGATAAATCCATAGAAATATCAGTCTAGACATGTGTTGGAATCAGAGGTGGCTGTAAGGCCTCTGGCTACTTCACTGTTTCTCCATTATGTCATTGGAAAGTATCATAGGGTGCAACAAAGTTCTAATGTCAAGTTTTGTGCCTTCCCAAAAGAATGATTGTTTAATCCATTCAAAGGTTTTAAGAAATCCTAAGTGACTTGTTGGTGGTGATGAATGCAATTCCTCTAAGATTCTTTGTTTTAAGGATGAATTTGGTGCCAAAAAAATGTGATCTTTATAGTGCCATGTATCTTGGTGGCATGTATACCATGTAGGAGGGGATGAGTTTCCCTATGGTGTCATTGGCCATCCATTCTTGACACACTTCCTCAAGCCAACCCAAAAATAGTAAGGATAAGGTGAAGAGAGAGCCCTCATCTTCATATTTCCTAGACAATTCATCAACCACCACATTTTCTCTACCCTTCTTATATATAATTTCATAATCATATCTCAACATTTTAGTAACAAACTTATGTTTCTCTTGAGAGGAAATTTTATGTTCAAGGAAATACTTTTTAAATTATTACGCTCGATCTTGATATGGAAGTGCCTCCCTATTAAATAAGGGAATTAGGTCTCAATTGTGTGAAGGATGGCCATCATCTCTTTTTCATATGTAGATTTTCCCAAATTTCTATCACATAATTACTTACTAGTGAAGGCTAAAGGACACCCTTATTGTATGAATATTCCACTAAGACCATGGGCCGGGGAATAACATTCTAAGACAAAAGTATTAGTGAAATCAAACATTTCTAAGACTGGAGTAGCGCACACAACAAATTTTAAGGAAAACAAGGCCTATTCAGCTTCTTTGCTCTAGAAAAAAGCGTTCTTTTTGAGCAATGATGTTAAGGGTGCTGTAATTTGGACATAATTTTTCATCGATTTTCTATTGTAGCGAGATAATCTAAGGAACCATCACAATCTCTTGATATTTTTGGGGCATGGCCAATCTTGCATAGCTTCCATTTTCTTTGGGTCTACCCTCAATCCCTCCTAACTCACAATGTTACCCAATATTCAACCTTAATGAACCTAAAATCACATTTGGAACACTTCACAAATAACTGATGATCCTAGAGTAATTGCAAGGCATGATCAACATGCTCCAAGTAGCCTTCCCATGTGGTTTTGTAGATTAAGATGTTGTCAAAGAAAACGAGCACAAAAATTATTGTGGACGGATGGTTGAAAACATGTGTTCATGAGGCTCTCAAAGGTGGATGGAGAATTGCAAAGGAGAAAAGGCATGACTAAGGACTAATAATGACCTTCAAGGGTTCATAAAGAAATCCTAGTCATGCATACTTCTTTCATCTAGAATTGATGGTACCTAAAAGAAAGGTCTAGTTTAGTGAAGAAATTTGCTTCATGAAACTCATTTAAGAGATCATCAATGGATGGAATGGGAAATTTATCCTTGATCATTAATTTATCGAAATCCTGCAAGTACGGACACACGATTGAAGTTCCTTCAATTTTTTAAGATCATAACCATTGGTGAGGAATAAGGGATGGTATTAGGATGAATGATGGCATCTTTTGATAACTCATGAATGAGTTTTTCTATTTCATTCCTTTGGGAAAAAGGGTGTCGATAAGGGCATACATTGGGAGGTTGGATACATGTATGTAGTGGAATACCATGGTTATGCGCCCCATGGTTTGGTGGTAAACCCTTGGGTGTTTCAAAATCTTGTTGATGTTTAGAGAGAACAAACTGCAAATCAAGGTGAATGTCTTGTGTGGGTGTTTCCGTGACTTGGATGGCATTGAATTGTGCAATGATACTAGAGTGGCCTTTCTTCAATAACCTCTCCATATGGTGAGAGGAGATAATTTATAAAGAACCTAAAGTAATCCATATGAGATGATGTGTGTGCGATTTCTTAGCAAAGTTGATATATAGTTCCTTTAAATCCATTGTTATTGGTCCAAAGTCTGTTGGTTGTGGAGCCTGATCTTCCAGTCTCATAGATGATGTTGTTTCAGTCGTGCTGTACNTGGAGCCTTCCTCATCAAGTTTTGGTAACTTGGTTTGCACTTTACAATTGAAGCTCACCACCTTTTTAAGGCATGATATATGAATGACCAGGAGAATGCTGGAATGATATTGTAGAATGAGCTTGTAGGCCACTTGTCCAAAGTGTTGTATGATCTGGTAAGGTCCATATAACTTCTGAGCTAGTTTTCCGTGGGTCTAATTTTTAAGGGATTTCTATTTATCAGGTTGAAGTTGAAGAGACACTTGATCCCCTTCTACAAACGATCGTTCAAAGCGATGTTGATCTGCTTGTTATTTCATTCTATTTTGAGGCATAGTGTGTGGAGAATAGTTTCTATGGTGCAAAGTGTGCTATCAATTGCTTGGTCCCCAAAAATTCCAGGTAAATATGAAACGATGACAAAGGTTTTATGTCGTAGACTGCTTTATAGGGTGTCATTTTGGTAGCTCCATGATAAGTGGTATTATACCACCATTCTGCAAGAGGAAGCCATTGTGTTCAATGATATGGCTTTTCTGAAGCAAAGTATTTCAAGTAAGTTGCCAAACACTTATTTACCACTCCGGTTTGGCCATTGGATCGTGGGTGATATAACATGCCGAGTTTCAAATGAGTACCTTGAAGTTTAAATATATCCTGCCAAAAGTTGCTTGTGAAGGTAGGGTCATGATCAGACACAATGGAAGTTGGCATGCCATGTAGAGTTTAAAAATCTGATTCATGAATACTTGAGCAACTACTGACGATGTAAAAGGGTGTGACACAGCACAAAAGTGGGCATATTTGGAAAGACGATCTACGAGCACTATGATGACTGATTTATTACCATCTTTTGAAATCCCCATAATAAAATCCATGGAAATATCAGTCTAGAGATGTGTTTGAATTGGGAGCAACTAAAAGGCCCCTGGTGACTTCAATGTTTCTCCCTTGTGGCATCAACAAGTATTACATGTCGCAACAAAGTTATGTATGTTAAGTTTCATGCATTCCTAAAAGAATGAGAGCTAATATGTTTATAGGTTTTATGAAAACCCAAGTGACCTGCTATTGGTGGTGAATGTAATTCCTCTAGATTCTTTGTTTTAAGGCAGATTTTGGTGTCAAAATAATGGGGTCTTTATAGCACAAGGTATCTTGGTGCCATGTATATCCTATAGGAGGGTTCAGATCATCTTTAAGCCTTTGGATGAGTTGCACTATGGTGTCATGGGCCATCCATTTGTGTTGTGCTTCCTCGAGCCAACCTAGCACTGGCAAGGATAAGGCAAGGAGAAAGCCCTCGTCTTCATATTGCTAATTCAATGCATCAACCACCACATTGTCTCTATCCTTCTTATATATAATCTCATAACCATACCCCAACATTTTTGTAACCCACTTATGTTGTTCTGGAGAGGACAAGCTTTGTTTAAGGAAATATTTTAAACTATGATGGTTGGTCTTGATTTGGAAATGCCTCATTAAATAAGGGCACCAAGTCTCAACTGTGTGAAATATGGCCATCATCTCTTTTTCGTATGTAGATTTTCCCAAATTTCTATCACATAACTGCTTACTGGTGAAGGCCAAAGAATGTCCTTCTTGCATTAATACAATGCCAAGATTGTGGCCAGAGGCATCACATTCTAACACAAAAGTCTTAGTTAAATCTGTCGTTGCCAAGACTGGAGTAGTGCACATGGAAAATTTTAAGGCAAAGAAGAACTTCTCAGCTTTGCCGCTTTAGAAAAGGTCTTATTTAGCAATGATGTTAAGGGAGCTACAATTTTGCCTTAGTTTTTCACAATTTTTCTATAGTAACCGGTCAATTCGAGGAACCCTTGCAAGCTTTTGAGAGTTTTGGGGTGTGGCAATCTTGCATAGTTGCCACTTTCTTTGGGTTGAACCTCATGCCCTCCCTTGTCACAATATGACCCAAATATTCAAACTCAATGACCTCAAAAGCACATTTGAAATCCTTCACAAATATTTGATGACCCTAAAGCAATTGGAAAGCACGATCAACATGCTTCAAGTGGCCTTCCGATGTGGTGGTGTAGATCAAGATATCATCAAAGAAAACTATAAAAAATTGCAAAGGAAAAGGTGAAAAATCTTGTTCATGAGGCTCTGAAAGGTAGATGGAGCATTGCAAAGACTAAAATACATGACAAAGAGCTCATAGTGACCTTCATGGTTGTGGAAAGTTGCCTTAGGAATGCCCATTTTTTCCATTTAGATTTGGTGGTAGCCAGATGGAACGTTAAGTTTAGTGAAGAACTTCGCACCTTAAAGCTCATCAATGACCAGAATGGGAAATTTATCATTGATAGTTAACTTATTAAGAGCTCGATAATTTGGACACATGCACTAAGTGCCTTCTTGTACTTGAATGAATGATGCCAACCTCCAACAACTCTTGAATGATCTTTTCTATTTCATTCTTTTGGGCAAAAGTGTGTTGGTAAGGGCATACATTGGGGGGTTGATTGTTAGGAATCAATGGAATGCCATGGTTGTGCTCCCCATGGGTCGGTAGTAAACCCTTGAGTATTTCAAAAACCGTTGATGTTTGGAGAGAACCAACTATAATTCAAGGTGAATGTCTTGTGGTGGTGTGTCCATGACTTGGATGGCATTGAATTGTACAATAATCCCTAAGTGCCTTTTCATCAATAACTTCTCCATACA